>LAPY01000427.1:138645-149494 GCA_000970635.1 Eragrostis tef | reverse complement strand
TGCCTTAAGAACTACTCCCTCCTGTTTCAAAAAACTTGTCGTTTAGGACATTGACATGGTCTCCAAAACACAACTTTGACTAATACTTTTTGCTATAAAATATTTATAAAATATAGCTAAAGTGTACTTTTATGAAATCATATTTTAATATGAATCTACTTAATACATAAAAAATATTTGAAGTCAAAGTAAAAAATTTGACTTAGGATAACATCAAAACGACAAGTTTTTTAACACAGGAGGGAGTATTATGAGTACTTGGTGATGGATATGCTTACCTGTCACCTATAATTGTCCGTCACCTGTTTGTGTTTCTGATGTAGTGTATGACGTGGTTCATTATTGTGGATACCAGACATAAACATGGGATCGAGTAGTCACACCATGTGAGGTATGGAGTTCCCCCTTTATTGTTATTACACGGAGACACAGTAATATTATGAAACATGTTCGACGACATGTGAAATACAAAAATGCGGAAATAAAACATTGGCTAATTGTCCTGAAGCGAATGAAACATGTTGGACGAGTGAGGGACTGAGAGCATGCTCGGAGAGTCGATTCTGACAACGGCTTCATCCCTCACGGCCTCGTCGATGAAATTGTCGTCCTTCTGGCTGGTACCTGGTGACCCACGGATTCCTGTTGCTGTTGCCGTAGCACCGCTAGCTTCGTTTCTAGCTGCCATTCTTTTCATGTTGAAACCTTCTGACCGCACGGAGAGCAGAGGCCGTGTGTTATTAGTAGCCGGCATTGTAGAAGGAAGTCTCGGGTAAGAGGTGCTGCGTGTCTGGTTCATTGCCTGCGTGTGGTTCCTCTGCCGCCTATGATCGGCGAACATGTCATCGATCTGTGCGTGAATCAATTCAACTTGTTAGTTGAAATGACCAATGTCTAACACATGTTGCAGAGAGACGATGCGAATAGATATGTATAAAGACTCACCATGCCTCCGTACATGCTCAACTGCAGTGCTTTAGAAGAGTAGCTACCCGGATGGTTTCTGATTTCGCTTAAGCTTAGATTCGGACGCCTTGGAGATCTCGGGAGGCTTTCCCTCCTTGGGAAGCTTTCCGGCCAGCTGAGCAAAGCGCTATGCTCTTTGAACGGTGTCCGTGGTGTTTCATGGGTTTGCGACAGTAGTGATATGGTTCTCTGCAGATCAGCTTCTGTTTCCGTCCTTACTACTTCAAATATCAGAATCCTAGCTCTAGCATCCACCTGATAGCTGGGTGCAGTGTAACAGTAGTCCACATGATTCATGGCTACAAAACATAAAGAACTTTGAGTCTTGACACAATGAAAATTGTGCCGTCAATAGGGAGATTATTACTGATTATTAACCTGACGACTCAAGACCAAACAAATTCCAATCCGAATTCGTTGGCAACAGAACCCCTGGAGGTGTGATCAAGGTGTTGTCATTGCTCCTCAAGTATCCTTCCAGCAAAATGCCAACATAATTCTGCTCAATTTCTATGTCTTCTCCTTTGATGTATATGTTCATTGTTGACCTTTCGGCGACTAGAACTCTGATCTCATGCATTGACATTTTCTCAAATATCTGGGGGAGCAAGAGCCGGGCAATGACCAGAGCACTTTCCTGCAATTTTTGCACAGACATCAATGATGAGTGTTTTACATATGGTCCTCATCAGCCGTACTGGTGGAACCACTTTTTGTACCAAATGTAGTATTAAACAATGTAATAATTCCGGATTCCTCATCAAAAAAAAGTAATTTCAGATTTATACGTTAATTATCCGAGACCGCAAAAAAAAACTCTCACTGAGTATCCTATATATGTTTGTGCAATATTCATTGCATCCATATCACACTGAGTAATAAAAGCACCAGCTCTTCTTGGTTCAATGAAATGAAAACAGCATGCGTGTCCTTTTTGTTCTTTTATGCATTCATAGTAGCCTGATTTCAGGAAATAAGTAGGCAGCATTATAGAGGATACCTGCCACAGGAAAAACTCGATAGAGGGATCTGACTGGCGTAATTGCTCAATCTTTTCAGCTTCCACAAAGAAACAATGTACCACAGAATCCGTCATCATCTCACAAATATACGGTTTGCCAACCAGCACCTCGTATAGACCCAAAGTGCTTCCATGCGATAAAATTGGATCCAGGGAATGCCTGCTACTCAATCTATGACTTGTCCACTGTCCAGAGAAAAAGGAAAGAGAGATGCATGGTAAATAAAGAACAAATAAGATACAGAAATGTCGTCCTGATGACTGTACAGCTCAGTGCACATACCTTTACCACTCCAAGTGAAACAAGCCATATACCGGTTGGCCTCGAACCTTCCTTGTAAAGGATGGTTCTGTGCGCTCTTACAGTCTCTTTTATGTTACTTAACAAAGGATCAGGCACAGTAGGAGGCAGTGCACCAACTAAAGGGTGATTGTTTAGGAGCTCGCTAAATCTGGGCATTTTCACTGGTGGCGGATTTCTCTTCAACTTCTTCAAGTCTCTCTGCAATGCAAATTAGCACGATATAATTAGATTTCTGATGACCATAAAAAAAATTGGAGTTAGAATATCCATCATGATTTGCGAGTGCAAACACGAATTAGGACAACGAATGGTATGTAAAATGTTGCAGCTACCTGCAAAGAATCATCTAGATGGATCATTTCCTTCTCTTCAAGCAACCCGGTCCTCTGGAGGTTTTGAACATACTCGCTTAAGTGTGTCAATACCGAGTATGTTACTTGTCGAGTCTTTAGAACAAGTAGCACCTAAAAATGTAGTGACAGATCAAAAACATGTTTAACATTTATCAGAAATGATTTTTTTTAATTCGTTATGTTGGAAACATCACCATTAATATACATGGTATTTTGATGACACCTTCCACTTTACTTTTTGTTTTTGGAAAAAAAGGCTTCTATGACATATTAGCTTGAACAGCTGATGAATTATTTCACATGAACCTCAAAATGAGCAGTACAAAGTCGTTCAACTGTCCAACTGCAACAACAAAAATTGTGTTCAATCAAATGACAATCTGAATGGTCTTTACGTGCTAACTGCACTAATGGTTTCTAGTGTCAGAAGCCAATGTCAAATCAGCCTTTCGATGCTACGGGAAGTTTTATTATTGTCTTACAGGCTGCAAAATAACCTTGAAGAACATGTGCCGTATAACGTGAGCTACTAGTTGAATCACGGCTAGTTTTTTTTTTTTTTTTGAGGATATCACGAGTAGTCATTTTACATTAGATGTTAAGGTTCCAGAACATAATAAGATGACAGAGACTGTATTTCAATAACAACCTGTGGGAATGTAGCACGAACATCTTCCAAGAATTTTCTAGCTTCCTCCCCCTCAGAATTACTTTCATCAATGACAATTCGTGCAACCTCACTATCGCCTGAGTGAAAAAAAGGAGAAAAGAGTTCATCAAAAGAAAAATTAGTAAAGGGTACCTACGTCCAAATTTGAGTTCAAGTTGCGTGTTTAAGTGTGCTTGGAATATGACAACAAGTAGATTTCAATACATAAAGAAAACGATGCATTTGTGCCTTAAGAACTACTCCCTCCTGTTTCAAAAAACTTGTCGTTTAGGACATTGACATGGTCTCCAAAACACAACTTTGACTAATACTTTTTGCTATAAAATATTTATAAAATATAGCTAAAGTGTACTTTTATGAAATCATATTTTAATATGAATCTACTTAATACATAAAAAATATTTGAAGTCAAAGTAAAAAATTTGACTTAGGATAACATCAAAACGACAAGTTTTTTAACACAGGAGGGAGTATTATGAGTACTTGGTGATGGATATGCTTACCTGTCACCTATAATTGTCCGTCACCTGTTTGTGTTTCTGATGTAGTGTATGACGTGGTTCATTATTGTGGATACCAGACATAAACATGGGATCGAGTAGTCACACCATGTGAGGTATGGAGTTCCCCCTTTATTGTTATTACACGGAGACACAGTAATATTATGAAACATGTTCGACGACATGTGAAATACAAAAATGCGGAAATAAAACATTGGCTAATTGTCCTGAAGCGAATGAAACATGTTGGACGAGTGAGGGACTGAGAGCATGCTCGGAGAGTCGATTCTGACAACGGCTTCATCCCTCACGGCCTCGTCGATGAAATTGTCGTCCTTCTGGCTGGTACCTGGTGACCCACGGATTCCTGTTGCTGTTGCCGTAGCACCGCTAGCTTCGTTTCTAGCTGCCATTCTTTTCATGTTGAAACCTTCTGACCGCACGGAGAGCAGAGGCCGTGTGTTATTAGTAGCCGGCATTGTAGAAGGAAGTCTCGGGTAAGAGGTGCTGCGTGTCTGGTTCATTGCCTGCGTGTGGTTCCTCTGCCGCCTATGATCGGCGAACATGTCATCGATCTGTGCGTGAATCAATTCAACTTGTTAGTTGAAATGACCAATGTCTAACACATGTTGCAGAGAGACGATGCGAATAGATATGTATAAAGACTCACCATGCCTCCGTACATGCTCAACTGCAGTGCTTTAGAAGAGTAGCTACCCGGATGGTTTCTGATTTCGCTTAAGCTTAGATTCGGACGCCTTGGAGATCTCGGGAGGCTTTCCCTCCTTGGGAAGCTTTCCGGCCAGCTGAGCAAAGCGCTATGCTCTTTGAACGGTGTCCGTGGTGTTTCATGGGTTTGCGACAGTAGTGATATGGTTCTCTGCAGATCAGCTTCTGTTTCCGTCCTTACTACTTCAAATATCAGAATCCTAGCTCTAGCATCCACCTGATAGCTGGGTGCAGTGTAACAGTAGTCCACATGATTCATGGCTACAAAACATAAAGAACTTTGAGTCTTGACACAATGAAAATTGTGCCGTCAATAGGGAGATTATTACTGATTATTAACCTGACGACTCAAGACCAAACAAATTCCAATCCGAATTCGTTGGCAACAGAACCCCTGGAGGTGTGATCAAGGTGTTGTCATTGCTCCTCAAGTATCCTTCCAGCAAAATGCCAACATAATTCTGCTCAATTTCTATGTCTTCTCCTTTGATGTATATGTTCATTGTTGACCTTTCGGCGACTAGAACTCTGATCTCATGCATTGACATTTTCTCAAATATCTGGGGGAGCAAGAGCCGGGCAATGACCAGAGCACTTTCCTGCAATTTTTGCACAGACATCAATGATGAGTGTTTTACATATGGTCCTCATCAGCCGTACTGGTGGAACCACTTTTTGTACCAAATGTAGTATTAAACAATGTAATAATTCCGGATTCCTCATCAAAAAAAAGTAATTTCAGATTTATACGTTAATTATCCGAGACCGCAAAAAAAAACTCTCACTGAGTATCCTATATATGTTTGTGCAATATTCATTGCATCCATATCACACTGAGTAATAAAAGCACCAGCTCTTCTTGGTTCAATGAAATGAAAACAGCATGCGTGTCCTTTTTGTTCTTTTATGCATTCATAGTAGCCTGATTTCAGGAAATAAGTAGGCAGCATTATAGAGGATACCTGCCACAGGAAAAACTCGATAGAGGGATCTGACTGGCGTAATTGCTCAATCTTTTCAGCTTCCACAAAGAAACAATGCACCACAGAATCCGTCATCATCTCACAAATATAAGGTTTGCCAACCAGCACCTCGTATAGACCCAAAGTGCTTCCATGCGATAAAATTGGATCCAGGGAATGCCTGCTACTCAATCTATGACTTGTCCACTGTCCAGAGAAAAAGGAAAGAGAGATGCATGGTAAATAAAGAACAAATAAGATACAGAAATGTCGTCCTGATGACTGTACAGCTCAGTGCACATACCTTTACCACTCCAAGTGAAACAAGCCATATACCGGTTGGCCTCGAACCTTCCTTGTAAAGGATGGTTCTGTGCGCTCTTACAGTCTCTTTTATGTTACTTAACAAAGGATCAGGCACAGTAGGAGGCAGTGCACCAACTAAAGGGTGATTGTTTAGGAGCTCACTAAATCTGGGCATTTTCACTGATGGCGGATTCCTCTTCAACTTCTTCAAGTCTCTCTGCAATGGGAATTAGCAAGATATAATTAGATTTATGATGACTAAAAAAAATTGGAGTTAGAATATCCATCATGATTTGAGAGTGCAAACAAGAATTAGGACAACGAATGGCATGTAAAATGTTGCAGCTACCTGCAAAGAATCATCTAGATGGGTCATTTCCTTCTCTTCAAGCAACCCGGTCCTCTGGAGGTTTTGAACATACTCGCTTAAGTGTGTCAATACCGAGTATGTTACTTGTCGAGTCTTTAGAACAAGTAGCACCTAAAAATGTAGTGACAGATCGAAACCATGTTTAACATTTATCAGAAATTATTGTTCTTGCTGTATGGATCAGTTTTCAATTCGTTATGTTGGAAACATCACCATTATTATACATGGTATTTGATGACATCTGCCAATTTTACTTTTTGTTTTTGGAAAAAAAAGCTTCTAAGACATATTAGCTAGAACAGCTGATGAATTATTTCACATGAACTTCAAAATGAGCAGTACAAGTCGTTCAACTGTCCAACTGCAACAGCAAAAATTGTGTTCAATCAAATGACAATTAATCCGAATGGTCTTTACGTGCTAACTGCACTAATGGTCTTTATGGGAAGTTTTATTATTGTCTACAGGCTGCAAAATAACCTTGACGAACATGTGCTCTGTGCCCCTGTTTCGTTAACGTGAGCTACTGGTTGAATCACGGGTAGTCTTTTTTTCTTCTTCTTTTTTTTCGGATCTCACGAGGAGTCATTTTACATTAGATGTTAAAGGTTCCAGAACATAATCAGATGATAGAGACTGCATTTCAGTGACAACCTGTGGGAATGTAACACGAACATCTTCCAAGAATTTTCTAGCTTCCTCCCCCTCAGAATTACTTTCATCAATAACAATTCGTGCAACCTCACTATCGCCTGAATGAAAAAAAAAGGAGAAAAGAGTTCATCAAAAGAAAAATTAGTAAAGGGTACCTACGTCCAAATTTGAGTTCAAGTTGCGTGTTCAACAGTGACTGGGATATGACAACAAGTATATTTTGAAACATAAAGAAAACGATGCATTTGTTAAACAAAGCTTCCAATGGAACTTGAAACTAACTAAAGTTTTCTCAGATTTTATTTTGAAAGAAAAGTTTCTCAGATTCATCCTCAACGAGCTAACATTGTGAATGCTTTCCTTAACAACTAATCTTGCACAACCAATTGATAACAAATATGTTTCTGTTCATACGGTGCAAATTTCTTTTCCTAATGTCAACTAAAGAAAACTTGAGGGGACTATAAGGTACACACATTTGTAATGGCATTTCTTGATTTCTTTTTACTTTTCCTGGTATTCTCAGTGGAAATAATTAGTAATTTTCTGAAAATTAGATCTAGTAGAAAGATTCAACAATAATTTACCAAGGAAGTCATGCAGTTGTCGCCTTGCAATTCTGTGCGCACGAAGAAATGCAGCACAGATGTAACATCCGGACTCCAGTCTTTCAACTGTGAAGTTCGTGACAAGCTTTCGTGGTAGCCTGCTCATCTGAAGGAGTCGATAGTAACTAGGGAACTGGACACTAGACTGTAAACCCTTCCAATCGCACAATGGCTGTGTGGAAACAAGATCCATTGCTTCATCAACTGATCTCATCAGAGTATTTGCTGTAGCTTGATTTATTCTTCCCTCTTCAAGCATTCCCCAGTAAGCAGCTTGCACACCTGCCAAAAAAAAATTTCAAAAATAAAATTAGTGATGTAACTTTGCATAATAAGGACACCAACAGAAGAAACAAGAAAGTCACAGCCGATAGATAATTTACAAACAATAACATGGCGTCATGAAAATGTGTTAGCTAAATGGAAAATGTCTGATAAACTTAATACATCTTTCTTCCATTACATGTCAGATATGTAACATTTTTATGAGCTTTCCTCTTACTTTCAGGCACTTCTCAAAAAGGCAAAACTGCATAATATTGATCAACCTATCCTGCGGACACAACGGAACCAGTCCTGAATGGAACAGCAGACTGTTGCCATAATAACATACCATTCAAAAGCCGCACTCGAATGTCCTTTAAGTTCCTAGTATGCATGTGGCCATCTTTTTCAGAAACCTGATGTGGATGCACTGGCTCATCGTCGAAGTCTAAACATGTGATATATTTCTTTACAGTAACCCAATCAGCTGGCCCTAGTTCCTCGTCTTCCCTGAGCTCTCCAAAAGCTTCTAAAGCTTTGTTTTGCATTTCATATCTTGTATAATTTAATATGCGGATCTGCAATAAAACCATGCCGGAACCTTTATCAGGTTACCACAGTAAACAATACTTTATTGTGTGATATGATATTTCATAGGGAAGAAATAAACTGTCAACAGAACAAAAAAAAAGATGGCCCAGAGCTAATATAAAAAGACTTTAGTATAAAGTAGAGCAAATTCCTTATTTGGCCCTAAAAAAGTTCTTGGTTCCTTTCTTGGCCTAATCTGAAAAAAAGTTACCTATATGACCCAAATTGCAACGTTCAATCCTTTCTTGGCCATTCCGTCAGTTTTGAGGGTTAACAGTGTTAAATGTGTGCTAAAATGACCATTATGCCCCTGACTTGAATAAAAATGAAAAATTTATTTGCGAATTATTTAATTGTCTGCGAAGGTATGGAGGTGTAATGGTATCAACAAAAGGTGAAATTGATCATCCCTTATTTTACCCAAAAGCTTTCATGGTTATCTTATTCGAGTGGATGTATAGATCACTAATGGATCCTCTAGTTACTCAGGTGTTTGAGTACATAAGAGCTCAGCTATGTTCAAAAAGTTTTCAGCATAAAGAGAATGGTAGAGATCAATCAGCTGTTCTCGTGCATGTTCTAGGTGGGGAAAAACAGACCTTTGCTGCGGATAGTTTGTCCAACCCAAGGAGGTGTAGCAAAAATTGTGTTGTGGAACCATTGAATGTCAGTGTGAGAAACACGATGCCACCAGTGAAGAACAAAAACTGCATTAAGCTAAGACATTATCAGAGATCAAAATATATTCTGAGGCATTGTAATTAGAGCATTATGAGCATACCATAGTTCCATCCTCAGGTTTTAGGTACGGTTGAGCTGCATCGCTGGTTCGCTATTTATTTCAGTAAATGTGTTAGATAAATTGTAGAAACCTGAAGGGAAAATGAGACGGTCTATATTTATACCTTAACAGACATGGAAAGTGAAAGTGCCACAGCGCCACGCAGTCCTGACCAAACAAGAATGGTGGCCTCCTTCAAGTCCAAGCCATACCCAAAGTGACGCAATAATGGATACAAAACACCAACCACTATAGTCCGAGATAATTGCACAAAGAGATAGAGCAGGAGAAGGAAGGCCCACGATGTTCCTAAATATCAAGATATAAGTTTCATAACACATTAATATCTGAGCTCATAGAAGTCACGGCAAAACTCTACTAATGTTGTCAAACTGAAACACTAACTAGCAAAATGATCCATTCGTTCAAGGATGAGAAAAGAAGATTGCAATCATACCAAAAACATTATTATATATGTTCACTGGTGGTTATATTGTGTGACTAGTTTCTTTTTTATTCAGTGAACTGCTGAGCATTTGAAAGCATACTTATTTTGCATAATAGCTCACACAAGACCAAACCCACAGCAGCCTGTAGCAGAGGGTAATAAACCGAGCATCCTACAAGCAGGTTTACTTCAATAATGATTATCATGGTAATGCATTTTAAAAACTGAACACGATCATACATTGACTAAAAAGACCATATTATTGTGCATACACCAGGTTAAACCTAAAGTAATGCACACAATCAAATCTCTAAGAGAAATTACTCGAAGGGGGCTTTCTCGGCCATGCTCCGGTTGAGCCCTTCTTAATTACAATACTGCAGGGCGGTTTTTTCCCATCGGCCCAGTTTTTTTTATTAGCTAGTGGCAAGACCGGGGGAGAAATTAATGAAGAAGTAACATCATGTGAAGAGGTTTGTATTTTTCACTTGAAGTACAAAATATAAATTTCAGATGCTCAACAAGATAATACCATGTCTTTCAAAATGAACCTTGTTCTGCAGCACCCCATCTGCAATAACAACCCCACTGAGGGGAATTCAAGTGTAAGAAACACAAAAACCATTATTTCTTGTGAAAGTAGAATTGGAACAAATATAAGTAAAACTAAGATCATTTGGACAAACATAAAGAAAAGATATTTCACTTGAACTGAATAATAAGCTAGTACCTGAGTATAAATATAAGTGTGTTTGCAATGTAAGCAACCATTTCCCTGGTAAAAAAACGAAAATAAAAAAATGCATCGGACATAGGTTAGAACGATTATACATGTATCTTGAAGAAAGCAGCTAAACGAGTGTCACAATAGATAATTTTGATCAAATTGATAAATTGAAAACATATAAATGAACCCGTTCTATAAGAGAAGCAGGGGTTCCAACCATTAAAATATAGAACGGCAGTAGGTGTTGTGGAATAGCAACAAATGTTAACTTCTTCATGTGAGATCAAGGATGTGAGGACGCATATGACCATTGAGATGGCACGGGACGGATGCAGGGCCACCGTTTCTCATCAAATATCTATATATTAATATTTGGCCATGAAAAGAAGTCACCATGTTCACTCCCAAGAGTTAGAAATTACCACATAAATTTGGGAAATAAGAACGAAAAATTATCCACCACTGCCATTGTAAAACGATAGCCCAAAATACCTCTTCGTATGTTTTTTAACCACCATTACTATTACTAAAAAATAGTCTAAATAACCGATATAAAATTTTTCAATCAATAAAATTTAGTAGCGATATAAAATAA
>LAPY01000427.1:120116-138621 GCA_000970635.1 Eragrostis tef | reverse complement strand
TAATATAATATAATATAATATAATATAAATTGAGTTGTTATACTGGCAGTTCGCGCGGGCACCCTACTCGTTAGGATATAGATCTCAATGTATCCAGTGGGGTCATAAAATATGATGTGTTCTAGGTTTCTTTATAGCATACTTATGGCAGTGGAAAAGATCGATAGAACATGAACCAGGAGGACACCAGTAATATATTGAAATTTGTAATGTATAAAGTATTAACACAAAACTAAGATCTCTTCGGTTACAAAATATGAACAAACCAAAATAGAATCTAGGAAAAAAACCATGCAAGTATAGATGGGTTGGGGTAGGGAAGCATCCTATGTGGCCACCATGAGGCCTCGTTAGTGCTTTTACAGGTTAACCATCTCCAATGTGTGACACCCAAACGCTCTGCAAATTAACATTTACTCTCTGGAGTTGTACTATTTGAGTGTGTTTGATGTTGTTGAATTTCTTAGATCATGTGCAATTTTCTATAACACCACTAGGGTCAAGAATGACCATTGAAGCACTTTCACATTCAAGAAATCGCTTTGGATGCAGTCACAGTAACGTAAATGGAGCTTGAAAAATATCATAGAACTTAGTTCAGCCAACGGATAGTCTAGAACATATCAACTTTAAGAACATCAGTTCAGGATTTCTAATTCATAATAAAAATAATTTAAAGAATACTAAAACATATACCAGAAATGGTGTAAACTTTGCTGACTTTCACCTTTAAAAGCTGTTTTTGCAAATGCTGCATAGAACCTGCGTACTTGTAAGTTAAAATAGGTATAATGCTTTGATTGAAATATAAAACATTTTGTCAAGACAAATTACTAACATTCCCAGTGTCATGACCGTCAAAACACCAGAGATTTCCAACGAGTCTTGTGCCTGATATGAATGATGTTAGCAAAGCACCAAAGAAACTATCCATTCTTAGCTATTTTCACGACATATGGATCTTTCAAGATCTTTAGTACAATTCTTGACCCATCAGCGGATTCACTTAGCACTTAAATACAGTCCATAACAAAAAGACGAATCCCAGATTTTCATTTGAACCACACATTGGACCAATGTATGTATGAAGAAAAGTAAGATTCTGTGTTGGATATATGAAGTGTCAAAATCTGTTAGACACTTTAGCTGCATGTATACATAGCGGTCATTGCTTAACGTGACTTCTCTATGAAACTTGCAAAAAGGAAAGCTACGAAGATATAGTTTCAGAGACGTGAACTAAGATATGTTCAATTTGTGGTGCTACTATGTCAAAATAAAATAACAATACATTTGAATGCAAGAACATGAGCACTACAACTTGAGTTCGTTTCTTGTCTTACTGTAAAGAAAGCAATATAGCTGACAGCAACTGTAAGTGCAATCTCTATAATAGTATCATTGAAAATAAAACCCAGCCACAATACTGATACAACTCCAAATGCAAGTCCGAGGGCAACACTGTCAAAAAAAGTGGACATTTAGCATTAGAAGAACTAAAACATATAATTATAATGAAGTTAGAAAAGTTTCACATACGCTCCAAGTGAAACTTTAGTCAAGAACTTTATTACTGAGCCAGTATTGAAGGTGCTTCCAAGTACCATTCGATAGAACAACTGATAGACAACAATTGCAGTCCTGTAGAACATGTAGTTATTATGCTGGACAATATCACTAAAAATCATATAATTTTGAAATAAAGAGATTTCTAAAGTAGACACGTTTAATAAAAATTAAGTGGCACCTAATTCCAACATGTCGATTATAGGAGTATAGCAACAAGTGTTGATTCCAAGGTACACTTCTCAGAGGGCCTTAAATTTTCATACGAACGCAGGGCATTTTCAATTTCATTACATAAAAGTACAAATAACTTAACAACTCACAAAGCGCATGAGCGAGAGCGTTGTGAATCCTAGAACACCGAGCTATTTTACTTTTCCTATATAAGGATAAATACGTATCCTTCATGGAGGCAGGGTGAATCAGTTGCTACCAAAGTGTCTAAAGAATTAGGAAGGTAATATTTAACCCCTAACACAAAATCCAACAACAACATATGAACAAAATCTTATGCAGTTTAAACATAATTCAAAAGGGCTCTTCCCTTCGATTGAAGCAATGTCATTTGCGAAGGTCCTAATTGAAAGAAAAGCCTGAAATTCCAATTGATTGACGCGATGTCCTTTGCAAAGGTTCAGTGTCATAGAAAGTATCATACCCATCATTCATTAAAGATTCACCCTCAATGATTGTACTGAGCTTTTGGCTCGCTCCAAGTTCTTTAAGCAATGCAACCACAGCAACAGGATCAGTTGCGCTAAGGAGCCCTCCGAGCAGCAAAGATGTTTTCCAATTCCAGTTGTACGGAAAAGCTAGCTGTGTGGCAGATACTTTTATGTACAATAGGAAATATTGGGTAGTGTTTATTGGTTAACTAAGCGTGCATACCTTAACAGCTGTGCCAAGTAAAACTGTTGATAGGACAACACCCGGTCCTGCAAGTAACATCATCTGTGCCATGCATCTCTGCAAATGTATAATATGTTAACAAACACACACACACACACACCCAAGAGAGAGAGAGAGAGAGCAGTCCAATTAATAGAGAAAAAACTAGCTTCTATTATCTGAGTGTTTAAGAAAAAAAACCACCACTACCATTAAGAAAATACCCCTATACACGTTCATAATTACACACCACTATCATTAAGGAAATTAGGGAACCTAAAGTATCCTATATGTATAAAGTACCATTCAGTACTATTAGCCATAATTAGACTGCTGATACCAACAGTGTAACTGTGTGTGGGTTATCCCACTAGAGCTTTCAACCAGCGATATTGGAGAAAGAAATACGAAGAACGCACTCGCTTAAACATTTTGGGCAGTAGAAGGTGGAAGGGAGCAACAACTTGTATTATCTGATTGTTATGCAAAAGTGTCATGTAGGCTGCAAGGAGTATAGCAACAACCAGCGAAGAGGGAGTATAGCATAGAATTCTTGAGGTAGGGGCAAAGGATCATAAGAACATTATTATATAGGGGCAAGGAGTATAGCAACAAATTTTGGGTATTGTAGGCAGGAAGCTGGGGGGAAAGGAGGGACTGATTTGTTTTGGAATTCTAGAGGTAGAAGAAAGTACAAAAAAAAGTGAAAAAGCGTAGAACCAAGCGTCATGAGGTGGGGGAAGCCAAAACCCAGGTGCTTGCATTCAGGTGTCTGTTATACGAAGTTATTACGCGTACGAACGCAGGGCATTTTCAATTTCATTACATAAAAGTACAAATAACTTAACAACTCACAAAGCGCATGAGCGAGAGCGTTGTGAATCCTAGAACACCGAGCTATTTTACTTTTCCTATATAAGGATAAATACGTATCCTTCATGGAGGCAGGGTGAATCAGTTGCTACCAAAGTGTCTAAAGAATTAGGAAGGTAATATTTAACCCCTAACACAAAATCCAACAACAACATATGAACAAAATCTTATGCAGTTTAAACATAATTCAAAAGGGCTCTTCCCTTCGATTGAAGCAATGTCATTTGCGAAGGTCCTAATTGAAAGAAAAGCCTGAAATTCCAATTGATTGACGCGATGTCCTTTGCAAAGGTTCAGTGTCATAGAAAGTATCATACCCATCATTCATTAAAGATTCACCCTCAATGATTGTACTGAGCTTTTGGCTCGCTCCAAGTTCTTTAAGCAATGCAACCACAGCAACAGGATCAGTTGCGCTAAGGAGCCCTCCGAGCAGCAAAGATGTTTTCCAATTCCAGTTGTACGGAAAAGCTAGCTGTGTGGCAGATACTTTTATGTACAATAGGAAATATTGGGTAGTGTTTATTGGTTAACTAAGCGTGCATACCTTAACAGCTGTGCCAAGTAAAACTGTTGATAGGACAACACCCGGTCCTGCAAGTAACATCATCTGTGCCATGCATCTCTGCAAATGTATAATATGTTAACAAACACACACACACACACACCCAAGAGAGAGAGAGAGAGAGCAGTCCAATTAATAGAGAAAAAACTAGCTTCTATTATCTGAGTGTTTAAGAAAAAAAACCACCACTACCATTAAGAAAATACCCCTATACACGTTCATAATTACACACCACTATCATTAAGGAAATTAGGGAACCTAAAGTATCCTATATGTATAAAGTACCATTCAGTACTATTAGCCATAATTAGACTGCTGATACCAACAGTGTAACTGTGTGTGGGTTATCCCACTAGAGCTTTCAACCAGCGATATTGGAGAAAGAAATACGAAGAACGCACTCGCTTAAACATTTTGGGCAGTAGAAGGTGGAAGGGAGCAACAACTTGTATTATCTGATTGTTATGCAAAAGTGTCATGTAGGCTGCAAGGAGTATAGCAACAACCAGCGAAGAGGGAGTATAGCATAGAATTCTTGAGGTAGGGGCAAAGGATCATAAGAACATTATTATATAGGGGCAAGGAGTATAGCAACAAATTTTGGGTATTGTAGGCAGGAAGCTGGGGGGAAAGGAGGGACTGATTTGTTTTGGAATTCTAGAGGTAGAAGAAAGTACAAAAAAAAGTGAAAAAGCGTAGAACCAAGCGTCATGAGGTGGGGGAAGCCAAAACCCAGGTGCTTGCATTCAGGTGTCTGTTGACTCCAGGTCATAGCCAAAGCGTCATTCATCATCCTCGTTGCAGCTTAGTATTCAAACAAGCCCATCATAATAAATCATACATTCGCCCGTAACAGACTGATAGATCGTACCTTTATTTGGTGTATTTCCATTGAAAACGCGCTTTCAAACAAGAGGGCCGGTAGAAAAACAGCCAAAAGAAGATCAGGATTTATGTTAGCCCCTGAAAATTAAGGAGGATAATTTAGCAGATACGCAACTAGCTGTGTGGTTCATTAATTTCTGTACCAGAAGGATCCATGTAAACTTACAGATACGAATGCCAGCTCCAAGTTTTCCTAAACTGTGTTTCGTTCCATATTCTGAAAGTGGGGGAACAGAATTCAGATGGTGTTGGTGCATATATATCCATACATATGTTAAATAGATATAGTATTCAAATAGTTTTGTCACGTAAAGCTAATGAATGTAAACATGGAATTTAATATTTAAGTGAAGATCAGCCGAATTTATCTTGCTTATTAGTTATTGCCAATACCTTCGGTTAACAAAAGCGTAAGTTTTCAGATACTTGAAATGACAATATGCAACTAATCGCGGGCAGGTCTGCCCTTGGACAATACTGCGCTGTTTTATGTAATATGATATCAATATTTGACTGAAAGAGGAGAAACATGGCGGATGCGGAAGACGAGGTGTTATGGCCATCCTTTAGAATGAAAGCAGCACAGGACATAAGTTTAGAAGGAGTCTTCCGCATATCATACTCCCTCCTCGTGAAAAATAAAGAAGACAAAAAAAACTCATTCTAAAGAGATGAGAGAAGACGTGGGAATTGATGGGCGGTAAAATGAGAGGAAACAAAAGACACTGTCCAGTATACTTAGTATGGTAGTATTAAAAAATAAAATATTGTCAGGAGTTGGAATAACATATTACTTGTCCCAAATATCATATATATTAAACAACGGAGGGTTATTGAATTACTGCCGGTGCGTCGAGAAAAGACGGACTTCCTTATCCGCGCACCTGCGCGAGTTGGGAACCGCGCGATGTCGCGAGCGAGACAGCCAGGCTCAGGCCAGCATTTTCACTTCCCACGCACTGCATGCAGGGCCCGTGCTGCAGCACCCACTAGCTTCGAGGAAGCTTCCTCTTCCTGCTCTCCACGTTCTTCAGCTTTTTTTTTTCTTTCCAAGGGAGCAACAACTTGTATTATCTGATTGTTATGCAAAAGTGTCATGTAGGCTGCAAGGAGTATAGCAACAACCAGCGAAGAGGGAGTATAGCATAGAATTCTTGAGGTAGGGGCAAAGGATCATAAGAACATTATTATATAGGGGCAAGGAGTATAGCAACAAATTTTGGGTATTGTAGGCAGGAAGCTGGGGGGAAAGGAGGGACTGATTTGTTTTGGAATTCTAGAGGTAGAAGAAAGTACAAAAAAAAGTGAAAAAGCGTAGAACCAAGCGTCATGAGGTGGGGGAAGCCAAAACCCAGGTGCTTGCATTCAGGTGTCTGTTGACTCCAGGTCATAGCCAAAGCGTCATTCATCATCCTCGTTGCAGCTTAGTATTCAAACAAGCCCATCATAATAAATCATACATTCGCCCGTAACAGACTGATAGATCGTACCTTTATTTGGTGTATTTCCATTGAAAACGCGCTTTCAAACAAGAGGGCCGGTAGAAAAACAGCCAAAAGAAGATCAGGATTTATGTTAGCCCCTGAAAATTAAGGAGGATAATTTAGCAGATACGCAACTAGCTGTGTGGTTCATTAATTTCTGTACCAGAAGGATCCATGTAAACTTACAGATACGAATGCCAGCTCCAAGTTTTCCTAAACTGTGTTTCGTTCCATATTCTGAAAGTGGGGGAACAGAATTCAGATGGTGTTGGTGCATATATATCCATACATATGTTAAATAGATATAGTATTCAAATAGTTTTGTCACGTAAAGCTAATGAATGTAAACATGGAATTTAATATTTAAGTGAAGATCAGCCGAATTTATCTTGCTTATTAGTTATTGCCAATACCTTCGGTTAACAAAAGCGTAAGTTTTCAGATACTTGAAATGACAATATGCAACTAATCGCGGGCAGGTCTGCCCTTGGACAATACTGCGCTGTTTTATGTAATATGATATCAATATTTGACTGAAAGAGGAGAAACATGGCGGATGCGGAAGACGAGGTGTTATGGCCATCCTTTAGAATGAAAGCAGCACAGGACATAAGTTTAGAAGGAGTCTTCCGCATATCATACTCCCTCCTCGTGAAAAATAAAGAAGACAAAAAAAACTCATTCTAAAGAGATGAGAGAAGACGTGGGAATTGATGGGCGGTAAAATGAGAGGAAACAAAAGACACTGTCCAGTATACTTAGTATGGTAGTATTAAAAAATAAAATATTGTCAGGAGTTGGAATAACATATTACTTGTCCCAAATATCATATATATTAAACAACGGAGGGTTATTGAATTACTGCCGGTGCGTCGAGAAAAGACGGACTTCCTTATCCGCGCACCTGCGCGAGTTGGGAACCGCGCGATGTCGCGAGCGAGACAGCCAGGCTCAGGCCAGCATTTTCACTTCCCACGCACTGCATGCAGGGCCCGTGCTGCAGCACCCACTAGCTTCGAGGAAGCTTCCTCTTCCTGCTCTCCACGTTCTTCAGCTTTTTTTTTTCTTTCCTCTAAGAAAAAGTTTGATAAAAGTCTGTACAAGAGTTTGAAAATCGTTTGAACAGAAGTTTCAATAGAAGTTTGACCGCAAGATTGACTAACAGTTTGACCAAAAGTTACCATACAGAAGTTTCTTCAAAAGTTTTGATCATGCAAAAGTTTTAAAAATTTTTACCATACAACTTGGTACGTAGGCCCCGCACCTGATGCATGGGAGAGGAAGTGGACATGCAACGCGTTGGGAAGCTGAAGGTGCGGTGGGATCGAGCCGTAGGCCCCTGTGCACATGCATCCCGCAACGCAGTGGGATGGGAAACTAGCGGAGGCCATGGTTGTTGCTGTCGGAACGTCGTGCGCGCGGACGGGTGCGAGCGCGCGGGCGCGGAATAGCCGTGCCCGAGAAAAGAGCCGGGGGAGAAGAAGGAAACGCAACGGAGCAGAAGGGTGCAGAGGAGGAGGCGTGGCTAACCGAGGGAGCCCAGTGCGACGCCAACGACAAGCAGGGCGACGGTGTAGGGGACCCGAGTGCCGCGGAGCAGGTGGCGGGAGGCGATGCCCAGCACCAGCGAGACGCCCACGAAGATCACCGCGTCATCAGGCTCGGGCTCACCGGACGACGACGACGACATCTCTCTCTCTCTCTCTCTCTCTCTCTGGAACCCTCTGATATTGCACTAGAGGATCGGTGTTATATGGCTGAGCGGACTGCGGTGTAGGCGCCGAGGGAAGAAAACAAAAGGAGTTGGAACCTGGATTGCTTTTGGTTTCGACAGCAACTGAGCTAGATATCCTTCACTTAGCTGGGAGGTCACCAAACCGAAGTAGCCAACCTCTCGTGTCATTAAACAAAAGAATACAATCGAGTCTCTGCCAACCTCTGCATCACATCGTCGCATATCTGAACACCTGGATCTGGATGCGCCAGCTAGCGCCTTTTATCTGGTCTTCTCCTTTTCACCAAAATATTTCGTCGCGCACGTTACTGGAGTGCGCCGCATTGCGTTATTTGGCTGTATCGGACGACCGATCATCTGTGCCAATAGCCGATTAGCCACATACGAGTAGACCATAGTGCTGCCATGACCATGAGTTAAGGCGTACGTTGATATTGGACTCGCGAATTTAATTAAGACTTCAGGGTGTGCTCTGAATTTTTACACTCTGTAACCTCGTTCTTACGCGTGAACAACATTCATCGCGGTACAGCAGGCGCAAGGGGAAAGACATCCCTAGCAAAAAGATAAACAGAGTTGCATTGTTGATTAGCACGCATGCAACGATAGCCTGACGTGCATTCCCCAGGCCCCCAGCTAGCATCGTTGCATTTTCTTGATAAGCACAGATGTCTCTTGACCATTGCAAAAAGGTGGAGCGTTTGTCAACTTTGCAAGGGGACAGGTGCATTCCCCAGGCCCCCAGCTAGCAGCGTTGCATTTTCTTGATAAGCACAGATGTCTCTTGACCATTGCAAAAAGGTGGAGCGTTTGTCAACTTTGCAAGGGGACAGTTTTTGGTCACATGAGGTGTCTTGTGGTTGTGATGTACAAATGGTCCACTCTAATACTATATACCAAGGTGACTGAATAGATCAGATATCTGCCTAATGTAAACCGACTGATACGACAAAGAAGGCGATTATTTTATACTCCTATATGTACTATGTGCCATCCTGATAAGTACGTGCATTACACAAAAGCTTCTGACCTTAGCTCGCTCGAAAGCACCCAAGTTGTTAAATTAATAAATCTATGCATAATGTACGATAGAACAGCTGTCGATCTCTCTTCCTTGTGAAACACTCGCCTGTTTGCTTGGCTGCTTTGCAGCGGCTGTTTTGCAGCAGCTACAGTGTTTTAGTTATTTCCTCTGCAGCCCCTACAATGTTTCTGCAATCGCTACAGTGTTCGCAGTTATTTTTTTGCAGCCGCAGCCGCAGCTACAGCCTACTAAACAGGCTGACTCTAGTGCATATATCATCGTACTTGCAATGAACACTAGTTTGTGGTTAGTGTTGTCTGGCTTCTTGTATCATATTATTAGTGCTGTTATCTTTACTGTAAAAGCGGTGTTGATCTAACTGAAACAATTTGCTGTTCCTCCAAATGGCATTTGTTTAACCATAGATGGTTATTTTTGGTAGTAGTGATGCCTGTGTACATACCCCAACAGTTCCAAATAAAGTTCCTACATATCACCTGTAAAACTCCACGAACAGAAAAAAAAACATGCATCTCGTATCTGACCTCTTCTTTGTTTAGGACTATGAGAACGATTCACAAATGATTTATGCTTTAAATAAGTAATTTTAGGATAAGTGTCTAGTAAAGTGTACACGAAAACTGTGAACAGTTGATGCTATTTGTCACCACACTTTAAATCTGCATATACGTATGACAAGTTACGATGCTCCCTGTAAAAACGGTGCTGATCTAACTGAAACAATTTGTTGTTCCGATGATCAGGAAGGCCGCCTGCTCCGATGTGCCACTGCCTCCTCCCTGTGATGTCTTTGACCGAGGCTGTCTTTCGCCTGCATGCTTACCCCCGCGGCGGATCTCCGGCGACGTCGTGACGCCCCTGTTCCGGTCATGAGGTAACCATGTCACGGCCCGCCACTACTTGACCCAGGCGGGTCCCACATACGCACGGCTTAGCCACCATTTCCAGTAGCGCCACCATTGGGCTAGCTGCTCCTGTACAAATAAGGCAGCTTGATCTGGATCCGTGGTGGCTAAAAAAATCATCAAAACAGGGGACATGTTACGAATTTGTTTATGTTGAGCAGACTGTTTTCTAAGGTCAACCAAGGCCTCTTTACAATAGATGTGCATTTCAAAACTCAACTTTGAATTTTCATATATATTTCTGGGGCTTCATAGTTTATATGCAAAATTGGCTTCATTTGTGGGGACGGTTTCAAATCATCTATCATGTATATGGACCTAGCTAGATATGAACTTTCTTCCTCATATAAATTTCTCGATCTTGTGTTCTACCTTTTCATAAAAGCTCAAACTTTACACAATTTACAAAATTTGACCCTCTCAGCCACCCGTACAAAAGATGGAACCTGTGGCAGCAGCGATGACCTGGCAACTTTGGAAAGAGAGTGAAATCATGCAAGAGAGTGAATAAATGAACGGTTCTCTCAGTCCACGTGCTCTTTTTTCCGATCCACAGAGGCAAGCAGTGCAGGGGAGGCAGCAGCGTCCGTGCGCTTGAGCTCAGACCACTGTCAAAATGGGTTGTCTTGAAATCCCAGCAAGCTGATCCCGGAGTTTCTTCTTGTACTCACTTTCCTTGCGCCTTGATTCCTGTAATTCTTCCTCGTGAATCTTGGACTGTGTCCTAGAATCACTACCTTCGAATATCCTGTCACAATCTAAATCAAAGCTAACAGTGAGCTGGACTTCACTGATGCTTGGGAGAAACTCTAACCCAGAAAAGCCTAATTCACTTTCCATACACCGCAGTAAGAGCTGCTCAAGTTTAGGCATTGCTCCTTTTTCAAACTTCACCGATTTGATGTGCCGTTCATCGCTAAGCATGAGCACCCTGAGGCTTCCAAAAGCAATTTCAGTCTGCTGAGATTGGAAATGAAGTTCTTCACTCTGAAATGCTCGCCCAACCAGACCCAGAATATCCAGTTTTGGTAGACTCCCAAGAAGTTCCATAGCAACATCGTGCTCTAATAGCCTAGTGGCCACTAGTTTCAACTTCACGAGATGCTTGAGCTTTTTTATCCATTCCGGCAGTGTTTCCAGATTGCCATATAGCTTGAGGCTCTGCAGGTTCATGGGAGGCAGGGATAGGCCATCCAGGCAACCACACATATCTGGCTTCCCTACTAACCACACCAATAGTGATTCTAGTCTGCTGAGACTGGAAAGGGCTGAGCAAAAGGCTTGGCCATTCTTATTGTTGATGCCGGTCACTCCTAACTTGCGCAATCCCGTGAGCCTTTCTATATCCTGTAGAACAGCACTTCCCCTTCCGACATTCACAAGCCTCAGGGTGTGCAGGTCTTTCAGTTTCCTCATCCCTCTTGGCACCATAACATCATTGTCTATGCCCGCCATCAAAAAAGGGAATGCAATGTTGCAAGCAAAAGTGCATGTGTCACGCCTGTTAATGGCAGCAATGTCCAGAATACTAGGTGCGCAACATAATGCACATAGCCCCGGACACAAACACAAAAAATCTGAGCACCTTGCCCTTAAACTTGTGCGTTTTTCTTTAACATAAGTTGATTTCCTACCAGCATGGATATACTGTAGCTTCTGAAGCTTTATGATGGTTTTTGGCAGAGTCATTATGGCTGTATCTCTAATGTCGAGAGTTTCAAGTTGCCTCAAGTTACCTAATGAATACGGCAGTCCAAAAATCTCATCGCAATTTCGCAGAGAAAGGTATTTTAGGTGAAGAAGCTTCCCAATATGCTCAAGGTGGTGAGCAACTAGATCTTTTACGCCTTCCAAGTCGAGCACTCTTAGAAACCTCATCTTGTCAGAAATGTAAAATGGCCTCCACTTCCCAAATACTGACAATGATCGTATTCGTGATAGATCCACTATGCTCTCGAACTCACTTTGATCTCCCATCCAATTGCTGCTTACCGCAAGATGACGAATTGCACCATGGGTATTCAAGCTGCAGCCTTCCTCTAGCCTAAAAACAAGGTTTTCCTCCATTGATTTTGAGATGGCAATTTCTCGAATGAGGTCGTGGACTTTGCAAGAGTCAGCTGGTTTTCTGCTATCAACTGATTTCTGAGATGGCAAAATCATGCTCCTATTTTTCAGTTCCGTGAAGTAGCCGTCAGCTATTTCGTTAGAAGACTTTCCACGCATCTCAGCTGAATACCCCTCCGCTGTCCACCGACGAACCAAACGCCTATGACAAATGGTGTGATGGTTTTTGGCAGAGTCATTATGGCTGTATCTCTAATGTCGAGAGTTTCAAGTTGCCTCAAGTTACCTAATGAATACGGCAGTCCAAAAATCTCATCGCAATTACGCAGAGAAAGGTATTTTAGGTGAAGAAGCTTCCCAATATGTTCAAGGTGGTGAGCAACTAGATCTTTTACGCCTTCCAAATCGAGCACTCGTAGAAACCTCATCTTGTCAGAAATGTAAAATGGCCTCCACTTCCCAAATACTGACAATGATCGTATTCGTGATAGATCCACTATGCTCTCGAACTCACTTTGATCTCCCATCCAATTGCTGCTTACCGCAAGATGACGAATTGCACCATGGGTATTCAAGCTGCAGCCTTCCTCTAGCCTAAAAACAAGGTTTTCCTCCATTGATTTTGAGATGGCAATTTCCCGAATGAGGTCGTGGACTTTGCAAGAGTCAACTGGTTTTCTGGTATCAACTGATTTCTGAGATGGCAAAATCATGGTCCTATTTTTCAGTTCCGTGAAGTAGCCGTCAGCTATTTCGTTAGAAGACTTTCCACGCATCTCAGCTGAATACCCCTCCGCTGTCCACCGACGAACCAAACGCCTATGACAAATGGTGTGATCTTCAGGAAAAATTGAAAGATATAAGAAACATGACTTGAGATGATATGGTAAACCATCATAGCTTTTCTCAAGGACGGCTTTTATCATCCCAAGCTCTGGATTCATCTCCAACTCAGCACTGATATTCTCATTCAATTTCCTCCACTCCACTGGAGTCTTTGGTTGGTTTGCCAAGAAGCCACCTATGCTGACTATTGCAAGGGAAAGTCCACCACACTTCTTAAGGATTTGTTCTGCTTCTTTCACAAGCTCAGGATTTCCCTTTGCCAAATCTTTAGCCTTGCCAAATACCTGAAATTGGTATAGTTAAAGTATTTTACTACTCCAAACTAATAAAATAATTAGGTACAAGATATCCCCACCTAACTTGCTAAAACCTCCACTTTTTATTTGATAAAATAGATGTTGCAAACCTTTTAAATTTTAATAGCTTATGTGTTCGAAACTATTAAAGATTTTTCCACAAAAATAAATTCTTCATTTTTCTCATATATAATGCAAATAAATAAAATATTAGTCAAAGCCAGCATCTCAAAGCCCAGAAAAAGTCCAAAGGAAAATAACTAGTATGGTAATGACATGTCTTCTACAAAGAAAACTAGGGTATAACAGCTAGCTGACAGCCCACTGCATACCAAAAGGTAGCACCCATATCATGCAGGTAGGGAGAAGTCCTCATCACAGCAATCCACTCATCATGGAGTAAATTTCATAAGCCCACCAAAACTATAGCTTTATTGTCACAAACCCACCAATTAGAGTGCATATTTGACAAATCCACCAGTAATTTGGGGTGTTGTTTCAAGAAACCACCATATTTTTAAATCATACCGTATCTCATACTCTGGTCCCACATGTCAGCTGCATACTCATCCATCAAATCCATACGGTCTTGGATTTTTACTATGCAACTGACATGTGGGACCAGAGTATGAAATACGGTATGAGTTAAATATATGGTGGTTTCTTGAAACAACACCCTAAACTATTGGTGGGTTGTGAAACATGCACTATACTTGGTGGGTTTGTGACTATAAAGCCAAAGTTTTGGTTGGTTTATGAAGCTTACTCCCCATCATGAAGCTTAGTTGCAGACACTAGGGCAATGGAGTGAGAGTGGGATAACAAGATATCTGTCCTGTGCAGGGTTGAATGGCTATGCAGTGGGTTAGGCATGAAGGATGTGGCCATGGCTCTGGGCCCACATGAAGTATTGGTGAAAGTGGTATGGATAGGATATGTAGTAAAGATTTTGTCGTCCAAGTGGATAGGATAATCAAACACCTAACTTGTTCGAATTTCGGATAGGACTTTTTTGTAAGTTCCTTTCAAAACAAGCTTTAAACCTTTTCTTTTCTTAATACTTTTTAAAAAAATAAAACTCCTAGTAAAACTTGTACTGTTATGGGTCAAATACGATCACATACGTTGTAGATGTGTGTTCCCTTGCTTATTAAATTAGGTGAGATTATAGAGTTTCCAGAATCTTCCATGTTGTAACAGATTACTTATGGGTCGAGTTGATCCTTTCTATATAAAGAGGGGTAGTCTATCAAAAAAGGGCAAGCAAGATTAAAGGGGTAAACCCTAAACTCATAGCTGTCTGTCTAGCCTCCAAGCTACTAGCGTCATGGTAGCCATGCCACCGTCCCTTCCCCCCTCCTGCACCTAGGACGACCAGCCCTATGGCTGTCGCCCCTTCTTCTCAAATTCCCCCAAATCCCTCCTCTAAAAAGCGGAGAAGATGTGTAATAATCAGATCTACCCCCCACCCAACCCATTTTTTTTAGAAAAAAAAAATCTGTCAGGGACGCCGGCCAATCCCCCAACACCATCATGTCAACTTTCAACCTCTTGGGTAATAAGGCGATCACTAACAGAACAGATGAAAAAAAAAAGTTATGTTTTCTTTTCCCATGCGAGTTGTGGCCTCATGATGTGTAGCCCAATAATATGATGTCAGAACTAACTTGAGGAGCTAGAGTAAGCTGTATTGTACTATGCCTACAGTCATAAAAGAATGTTGTATTTAATTATTTAGTCAGTAGATCTGAAATTTGACCATTAGTCTATCTTTGAATATGTTGATTGAAAGTTGGTAAATGGCATGACTAGATCCGTCATCTTACTGATTTGCTGTATTTTGCAAAATTTTCTTATGAGCAAATAATTGCCAAAGTAGCATGGTTGTGACAGTATTGATGCCCAAAATGACACTCTAGTCACTGAAGGAAATATATATCAGGTCATCAGGATATTTTAAATCAATAAAATGGAGCAAGTTTATATTACCTTTTCATTGAATAGGAACATTGCCTCCTTATGTTCCAGGACTTTCATATTGTGTATCTTTCCGTGTTCGCCTGAACAATGTTTTGCAATATCCTCATGCCTTGTAGTTACAATGATTCGGCTTGTCTTTTCCATAGCAAGGACAACTGGTCTTATCAGATCCCATTCTGTAATGAATGACAAATCATCCAGAACAATCAAGCAACTCTTAGTTCCTATAAGTCTTGCAAACTCTTTAGTCAACTCTTCAACCCCCATCATTGCCCATGTTTTCTTCATGACGACTCTATCCATCAATTCGTCCTTCTTGGAAGATGCTTCTTGTAACCGCACAACTAAACTCCTCAAGAGCTCTGAAAGATCAAAAGGGCGCACGATTGTGACAAAAACACACCTTTCAAACCTGTCACTTATCTTTTGAATTTGATAAACAACATCTACTAATGTGGTTTTTCCAAGACCGCCCATTCCATACACAGAGATGACTCGAACCTGTTGGCCGTCCTTGCTTGAAATTAATTCGTTAATTTCGGCTATTTCTTTTTCTCGGCCAATAAGTTGTGATTCTTGCAAAGCACCAGCATTTGTCTTGATGCACTTGAAACTCTTTTTTACATTCTTTTCATCAGCATCCTCAGATTGATCCTCTATTATCTCAGCCATTGAATGGTCATTTGTACTGCTAGTGGTTGCATGTGAGCTAGACATTGTCTCCACTGAATCCTTTCCATTTTTGTAACCCTAATCAAAAGAAAGAAATTGTTAGGTTCAACCATTAGCCTTCAATTTCTTCACTATGTTTAGCACTGTTTTCTATCTTGTATTATGTATAAACTATTATCATATTTTGCAGTCAACGAGTATTAGTAAGTAATACTCCCTCCGTTCTTTTTTATATGACGCCCGTTAGCACAAATTTGAGCTGATGGGTGTCATATAAAAAAAAAAGGACGGAGGGAGTATTATATATAAATTATTATCATATTTTTCTATCTTGTATCACGTATAAAGTATTATGAGAAAGAAATGTTACACGTTTGTAACCTACTAGTACGCTGTATGTAATTTGCAGTCAACAAATATTAGTAAGTCAATAAAAATGATTCGACCATCTTAACTTGGTAGGAAAATGTACAAATAATAGTAGTCTGGCCGGGTTGTTGAAGAGAATATTTTAAGATTAAACTAAGCATACATATGTAATTGAATGAAATTGTCTTAATTCCTACAATGCATTGGTTAATGTGATGCTCGAGATTCCTGAAATGCGTCCGATTACTTACACAGAAAATAAGTATTTTTTGAGGAAATAGATGGATAAGTATTTATTGCAGCGTTTTAAAATGTTTAATGCGTTCACTCCAGAAAGGACCAATGAAAGAAAGAACTGGAGGGAGTAGTCGTAAACAATATCAGTTCATGTATTTCTAATAGCATAGTAATTCTAATACAATTTAACTAGCTCCCATTATTAAATTATACGGATTTCAAGACGTAGCGCGAATTATCAAAAAAAAAACTAGCGCGTATATGCTACTGAAATGATTTTGAACACTGAATATTACCTTGTCATAGAACGCATAAAGGGTCTGATCAGCAGACAATTGATTTAGCTCTGAAGCTTGACCTTCTGGCCCTGCACATAAGCTTGCAACTTCAACTTGCGCTGTTGACACTATGATTCGGCTTCCTTTCTTGATATTTCGGAAGCAAGTTACAATCTGGTCCCACTCTTCAATGGTGGATAGGTTATTAAGAAATCAAGCACCTGTCGTCATTGATGTATCCATTGAATATTTGATCTAAATCTTGCTCTATCTTCTCTGCCTTCAACAGATCTTCGATCCCTTTGGCTGAACGAGCATGAAACTGATTCACTAAGCTCTGGATAAATCCTTTTAGACTGAAAGGATCCATCACCCTCACCCATGCTCGGACTGGAAATTTGCTTCGGACATCTGGATGCTCATAAGCCTCCCTGATGATGGACGCTTGGCCAACATTACCACTTGTTCCCCACACTGCAATCACTTTGGGGTCCTTATCCTCCTCGCTGATCAGTTGGACAAGATGCACTCTCTGATTATCCTGCTTCGCAGCACGCCTTGCATTGTCAATGCCAAACATCGCAGCAGCAATACTGCTAGATTGCTCGGCGACGGCGGCTTTGGATCCAGAGCCATTAATGAGGCGGTAGCGGAAACTCCTTTGGCTCACGTCCTCAACCTTGGCCCTGAGCTCCTTCATCTGCTTGGCCACACGACGCCGCTCGAGCAATGTGCAAAGGATGTTCCACCGAGATGTCTTGTCCAGACGAACAGCAAAATCTTGGAGGGAGTCCTCTACGTCGTAGGCCGTGTCACGGACCTGCTTCACCCAGGTCTTGTTTACCTTGTTGTCATCTCGCTCGCCGTGGGCCGTCATCATGAACGACCGCATCATCTCAAGCTCATCAGCGATGAATGCATGGTCTCGCTGGATGCCGAGCTGCAAGGCCACCTCCTCCGCAAAGGCGGATTTCGCATAGCCAAGGGCTCCATTCAGCACGGACTTTCCCACACTCAGCGCCGTTGTCTCCATATAGATATGCTCTGATTCCCCTTGGACTTTGAAGCAAAGCTCCTGATGACAGGTCTGCACACACCAGAGAAAGCAACAAGGCACGAATTCAGCTATGATAGCAGGTAAAATGCAAGGCGGAAACTGAGAAAACGAATGATGCATGTTCACCTCCCAGCTCAATATTTGGCTTGCTAGGCATCAAACTAGCAGGTTCACTTCTCAAATTGGACGCCTCAAGTACCCTTGAGGGCCTCGACCACTGAGTGTGGACCGCTCAAATTGGGACGGACACACATGTTGCGGCAACTTGCAAAGCTACAGACAGTCCTACTCCTACAGAGATATCCACTTGCAAAGCTTCAGACAGTCTTACAGAGATGGCCACTTCACTTGCAAAGCGAGTGATATGGGCTACAGTCCTGCTTATGCGAATTGCTCGTTTTTTGAGCTAGTTGCCGTTACTTTAGCATGCAAATTACTCCGTTTTCATATTCCTCTTGTTGCATAAATGGAAGAGAAAAAAAACATCATTTAGGAAACAAAGATATGAAAGAAATTGTAGTGCAGGTCGTAGGATAGGAACAAGCATACTGTTCAGAATTTGCGTTGCAGGGAGAGATCGAAAGGAAAGAAGTACATGTGGTCGGGCAGTCCCAGGCGCCGGTTCTCTGCTTCAAGCGTGGCTAGTGCCAGCGCGGCGGTCAGGGCCAGGAGCGCCTCCTCCCCATCTTCATCATCGCCCGCCCCCACCTTGCTCCATGTCTGCCCTGCCGCCGCTGCGTGGCTGTAGCAGGGGAGC
>LAPY01000427.1:91881-102691 GCA_000970635.1 Eragrostis tef | reverse complement strand
GCCATGGTGGCGGCGGCGGCGGCTAGGGTTAGGGTTGGGGAGGGAGGGAGACAAGAGAGAGAGGTGGCTCTGATACCATGTTAGAGTCGGGATTGAACTAGCCGAATTGATTCCTCCAACCCTAGATGGGTGGGTATATATATCCAACACACATGGGCCTCTGTATGGGCCAAACACACTCCAACAGTATCCTTTGAGACGGCTTGTGCCAGTTTTGTGCACGGAACATCACCAATCTTATGCACATCCTAGAAATCAACCTCCACTCAGGTATCATTCATTTTGTAACACCGAAGGCTATTATGCACATTTTATATCTTCCTTGTAAGTTTCACCATTAATTAATTGGCGTGGCATCTACGTTGCTATTAGATATGTCTGTAAGGATGACGGTCAATCCTATGCTTAAGTTCTGTATGGTACAAAATATGCTGCCATCAGGCTCTCAGTCACTAAAAAATGATTGGACCATTACTAGTAGACCATATAAAGGAGATCTTGGTGATTCACTCACTGAACCATCTTGCACTGAGAGTCTAACAATGGAGGTCATATTCACTGCACTTGCTGCTGAAGTTGCCAACAGGTCATTATCGTTCTTGATAGGCAGTTGCTTGGAAGAAGCAACAACAAGTGTCGACGAGATGTTACAGAGGCTGCTGCTTCGGATTCGCGTCATTTCGAGGAGGCTGAAGAGCGAAGTATCACAAACCAAGCCATGATACAGCAACTGAACATGCTGAGGAAGGAGATGTACAGGGGTTACTATGCCCTGGACAGCTTTAGAGGAAACCAAGCCAGGAATGACGAGACAGAACATCACAATGTGAGCTACCCATTTTCCCTCTCTAAATTCAGTCATCTCAAGCATAATTTTCTCTCCATTGCTGGTGCCAAACCATGTGTGAAAGAACTTGAACAAGTATCCACAAACTTGCGAAATATCATCATTGACATGGGCGAATTTATCACATTTCTGAAGAACTATTCTCCACGGTACCATGAACCTTACAGTATGCATCTTATTCTCGACAAGTACATGTTTGGTCGTCAAATGGAAATTGAAAGAGCTATGAATTTCTTAATGCAAATGGAGCCTTCTACTGGCCAAAGCATTGGGGTTTTACCGATTATTGGTTCAGCTGGTGTTGGAAAGAGCACTCTCGTTGCGCATGTTTACAATAACGATAAAGTGCGAGAAAACTTATCCCGAATAGTACTAGTCACTCAAGATGATCTGAAAGACAGCCCATTGACCAGTTTGGAAGGTTTAGGCGTGATAATCCACCAAAATAACCCAATGCATTGTGGAAAAGGGCGATTCCTAGTAATTGTTGAATTGTCACAGGATGTTGATGAGGCTACATGGAAGAGGTTGTATGTAGCTTCTGCTGGTTGCCTTGAATCTGGTAGCAAAATCATTGTCACAAGTAGATTAAAAACAATCATAAATTTTGGTACCACACAGGCCCTTATGTTAAATATTCTGCCAATAGAGGCATACTGGTATTTCTTCAAGGTGCGGACATTTGGGAGTGTGAATCCCGAATACCAACCGAAACTGGAATCAATTGCTCTAGAGATAGCGAAAGAAATGAATGGATCATTTATACGTGCAAACATCACATCAAGCTTGCTGAGAAACAGCTTTAGTGCTGAATACTGGCTCCCGATGCTTGCTTTCTGGAGGAAAAGCTCGCAGAGAATCACCTCCATGTTAACCGAGATAGGTTACAATGACATCAAGCCTCAGTATTTCCGGAGAAGAGATAGTTACACTTTGTGCTCTATGGTCAGTACCAGATAAATTTTCATCACCGCCATACGGTTCCTAATATAACATTGCAGGATATTCTGTCTGAACGTGTCAAATGTCAAAGAAGGACTGAGGTTCTTGCATGGGAGTCACACATACCGCCATACAATAGCTATATTTATATCTGCGCCCTGCGCAAATCAGAGGAAATGAAGAAGAATGTCCGTGAATCTATGCACCGAGGCTAAAAGGTTGTAGGTCCTGTTTGGATACAAAGTATTTTTCGAGTTTGTAAGAATACTATGTTTTACAAAATATTTTGGTTTTGAGAGGAATACTTGCTCCATTTGATATGCATTGATTGAGATGGTCATGGATAAAGTTTCATGTAGTTTTTTCCACAAACGAAATCATATATTAGCTTCTTATTTGGCTACTGCTTGGCCTGAGACTAAAGATCTGATTAGACTGGATGCCAAGCAGGCCTGTCAGACAACCAGTCTTTCCTATTGGATTAGTTGATTGTATTGCAAACATATGTAGTCGGTACCGAACAAACAGATCGACTCTTGTCAACTCTCATCATCAACATATGGAGTTTGTGCAACGACAGTCGGGACCATCCTACATTCCTACCAGATAATGCAAAACTTGGCCGAAATAACAAATTTCAGCTTCTCAATGCACCAGCGAATCCTGGCACATAACACATTCCAAAGGCAAATCATATTGGTAATAAGATGCTGCAATGGCCCACATCCGATTCTTGAATCACATATTCTTGAACTCAACACCTGCCAAACTGGCAACCGTTTTACCCCTTAGCAACCAGCAGACAGATTGCAAGGAACAAGTTCATTGACACTCTGACCATAGTGGTTAACGGATAGCAGGCACACAAGATATGAACTCAAGCATAGGCTAGTGGCGCAGAAGCTGTTTTTGGAGTCCCCAAGGGAAGGCACAGACTCCTTTGGATCCGGAGGTGGGCCAGCAAACACTTCTTTAGAAGAATGTTCCTTCTGGAGGCTGCACCAGCTTGCGATTCTGCGGGGACGCCATCTCTTTCTTGAGCTGGGAAAGGATGTATTCCATTGTGTATTCACGCTGCCAGTTTGCTAGTACATTAAACTTCTTGGGGTCAACCTACATTCTCTCAAGCAAATAGACAACAATCAGAAAAGTATACTAAAGGTCAAATTGGAGTATCACAAACCAAGCCATGATACAGCAACTGAACATGCTGAGGAAGGAGATGTACAGGGGTTACTATGCCCTGGACAGCTTTAGAGGAAACCAAGCCAGGAATGACGAGACAGAACATCACAATGTGAGCTACCCATTTTCCCTCTCTAAATTCAGTCATCTCAAGCATAATTTTCTCTCCATTGCTGGTGCCAAACCATGTGTGAAAGAACTTGAACAAGTATCCACAAACTTGCGAAATATCATCATTGACATGGGCGAATTTATCACATTTCTGAAGAACTATTCTCCACGGTACCATGAACCTTACAGTATGCATCTTATTCTCGACAAGTACATGTTTGGTCGTCAAATGGAAATTGAAAGAGCTATGAATTTCTTAATGCAAATGGAGCCTTCTACTGGCCAAAGCATTGGGGTTTTACCGATTATTGGTTCAGCTGGTGTTGGAAAGAGCACTCTCGTTGCGCATGTTTACAATAACGATAAAGTGCGAGAAAACTTATCCCGAATAGTACTAGTCACTCAAGATGATCTGAAAGACAGCCCATTGACCAGTTTGGAAGGTTTAGGCGTGATAATCCACCAAAATAACCCAATGCATTGTGGAAAAGGGCGATTCCTAGTAATTGTTGAATTGTCACAGGATGTTGATGAGGCTACATGGAAGAGGTTGTATGTAGCTTCTGCTGGTTGCCTTGAATCTGGTAGCAAAATCATTGTCACAAGTAGATTAAAAACAATCATAAATTTTGGTACCACACAGGCCCTTATGTTAAATATTCTGCCAATAGAGGCATACTGGTATTTCTTCAAGGTGCGGACATTTGGGAGTGTGAATCCCGAATACCAACCGAAACTGGAATCAATTGCTCTAGAGATAGCGAAAGAAATGAATGGATCATTTATACGTGCAAACATCACATCAAGCTTGCTGAGAAACAGCTTTAGTGCTGAATACTGGCTCCCGATGCTTGCTTTCTGGAGGAAAAGCTCGCAGAGAATCACCTCCATGTTAACCGAGATAGGTTACAATGACATCAAGCCTCAGTATTTCCGGAGAAGAGATAGTTACACTTTGTGCTCTATGGTCAGTACCAGATAAATTTTCATCACCGCCATACGGTTCCTAATATAACATTGCAGGATATTCTGTCTGAACGTGTCAAATGTCAAAGAAGGACTGAGGTTCTTGCATGGGAGTCACACATACCGCCATACAATAGCTATATTTATATCTGCGCCCTGCGCAAATCAGAGGAAATGAAGAAGAATGTCCGTGAATCTATGCACCGAGGCTAAAAGGTTGTAGGTCCTGTTTGGATACAAAGTATTTTTCGAGTTTGTAAGAATACTATGTTTTACAAAATATTTTGGTTTTGAGAGGAATACTTGCTCCATTTGATATGCATTGATTGAGATGGTCATGGATAAAGTTTCATGTAGTTTTTTCCACAAACGAAATCATATATTAGCTTCTTATTTGGCTACTGCTTGGCCTGAGACTAAAGATCTGATTAGACTGGATGCCAAGCAGGCCTGTCAGACAACCAGTCTTTCCTATTGGATTAGTTGATTGTATTGCAAACATATGTAGTCGGTACCGAACAAACAGATCGACTCTTGTCAACTCTCATCATCAACATATGGAGTTTGTGCAACGACAGTCGGGACCATCCTACATTCCTACCAGATAATGCAAAACTTGGCCGAAATAACAAATTTCAGCTTCTCAATGCACCAGCGAATCCTGGCACATAACACATTCCAAAGGCAAATCATATTGGTAATAAGATGCTGCAATGGCCCACATCCGATTCTTGAATCACATATTCTTGAACTCAACACCTGCCAAACTGGCAACCGTTTTACCCCTTAGCAACCAGCAGACAGATTGCAAGGAACAAGTTCATTGACACTCTGACCATAGTGGTTAACGGATAGCAGGCACACAAGATATGAACTCAAGCATAGGCTAGTGGCGCAGAAGCTGTTTTTGGAGTCCCCAAGGGAAGGCACAGACTCCTTTGGATCCGGAGGTGGGCCAGTAAACGCTTCTTTAGAAGAATGTTCCTTCTGGAGGCTGCACCAGCTTGCGATTCTGCGGGGACGCCATCTCTTTCTTGAGCTGGGAAAGGATGTATTCCATTGTGTATTCACGCTGCCAGTTTGCTAGTACATTAAACTTCTTGGGGTCAACCTACATTCTCTCAAGCAAATAGACAACAATCAGAAAAGTATACTAAAGGTCAAATTGGAAATTAAATTCTGCAGGAGCTACAGAGAGATAAAAGGTACCACTCCAGTCTCATGATTAACACATGCCATATTTATTCTTGAATGAAATCGAACAGATGGTGGCTTCTCAGGGTAGTCCTTGTCACAGAACAACTTCAGCTGGTAGATGCGGCCCTCATGGACAGTCTGCCAATTGAGAAAGGTACAAGAGGTCAACAGAGCTCAACGTATAAGTAAGGACTAAAAGAAGTAATACAAATGGAGATGGGACTCTAAATGGGGGAAATATAGCTGTGCATGGATTAAGAGTACAGAGACTACAATCTCACATTATGTGGGCCAATAATAGTGCCAGTCCAGGACCGCATGTAGATGTCATCTGCATCATCCATTCCATAGCTCACTGTTCCATCTCCAATGCCCTTCTCCCCACGCTCTAGTTCCTCTAGCAGCCTGAAGTTCCGAGGCACTGTGACCAAATTAGATATTAGTAAGCTCCATAGAAATTAAATACTACACTCTTGTTAGCTAAATAATATGCAATTTCTTTCTTCTGCCGAAAACAGATTGTTCCACAATTGAACAAACAACGAACTAATGCTAGACTAGAATATGCATTCTATTTGCCCAATTTTGTTATGTGGAAGACTGAACAGTATGTCAGCAGCTCTGTTTGTGGCTTCTTCTGAAACAAAAGAAAACACAGCGCTGTTGCCAACACATACTTCAGTAAAATGCAAAAAACAAACAGAGAAACAAATTACATATCAGATTATGCTGTGGTGGATATTTAGTATGCAATACATATTTTACAGGATTCTACTTTGTGTCTTGAAAATGGAAAGAACTCGATAAATGGCCAGCACTACAGCAAGCAACATACAACCACTCGACCATCTTAACATGCAGTACCAATCCTAATAAGAAATACTGAAGTTCTCTGCTCAACAAATATACACAGCATGCCTAGAACACGCTTTGTGGCTATGCACTGTGACACTAGCGCATAAGCAGCATAAGCCAATTGCCTAAACCTTGTTCAAGATCCTAGTGTGTTGACACCTCATTTAATTCTTTCCCACACTTAATCTAAGCCAATGCGAGAGGCAAGAATCATTGCGATACTGCCAGCGATGCATCGTGTGCATGCCTTCTTTAGGAACCTATCACAACGAGACAAATAATTGGCACACGCCTTCTAGCGTCCTAAAGGGTATGAGCATCACTTCCGCGCATCACAAAGCGATTCCATCTCTTCCTTCTTTGCGGCTGCCATTGATCCAATCCTACAGCGACCGAAGCCCCAGCATTCCCCTTCAAAGACATGACGCCTAACCTCGCCCTCGCAACACAAACATCAGTTCCTGATTAACGCGTTTGCCCGTTGCCTGACCACCCCAATAAAATCACCCGCATATACCACGCCAGAAACGCATCATCGTACGGTGGGCACAACAAGAACATAAGGCAGCCGGAGACAAGATCACGAAAAAGGGACCAAATCGCGCGATTTATTGGATTTCCTGCGGGGCTGAAAATCGCCAGAAAAATACAGCGGGGGAAGAGAAGGCGGATATATTGCTCACCGACGACGCCCGATCCGGCGGCGGAGCTTCCCGGCGTCATCGCCGACCGATCGATCGATGGCGGGGGCGCGAGAGGGGAGTTGAGGTTTCGCGAAGGGAAAGGTTGTTTGTGCGGCTGCACGCGAAGGTTCTTGCTCCTTTGGGGAGTCGAATGGAATTATGTGAAGGCAGCTAGCTACCGTTGGATTCGGCAGCAACCGCTCAGATGTGTTGAATCAGATTCGCGGAATCTTGCTGCTGCTGATAATCAACGTCTTTGTTTACTGTGTTCGTCTTGCACTAAATGGAAGCAGTAAGCACGCATATGGCCCTTCCACGTCTTCATTACTCAGTATACTAGCCCCTAGTGAAGAAATTCGGAGGGTTTTTTTTGGGTAAAGGCTTCTTTACGAACGTGCGCGCTCCTGCGAACGCCCGCACGACTCCTCCGCCGTCCACGCCGCTCCATGTGGTGGGTCCACCAGCCAGATAAACCCTGGGCCCACGTGTCATTGTAATTCCGAGACGACGCGTCGTTCGACCCGTTGGCTTCATTTCCGCGTTTTGATTCTCTCTCTAGGGAACACTTCTCCCCCAAATCCACCTACTAATCTTCATTTTCTGTGTAATATCCAGTCGAATTGGTGGCAGGAACAAAATCAAGAGCAAGCATGTGGTCACGCAGAGAGGTGAGTTCATGCATTTCCCTCTGAATCGATCCTTTTTTTTCGATTTTGACCAATGGATTTCGAGTTCGTCGATGGGATGCGGGGTTGGCAGCGGATTTGGGGGGATCCGGAGGGATTCGCTGCTGTAGGTGTGGTTCCACCCGAATTTTCAGGTCGCGGATGTAGCCGATTTGCCCTTTGTGTGTTCCTGTATGGTTGTTTTGATTCCACCCTTTTTCCTGGATAGGTACCTCTATATGTGGGCTGCGCCGTGAAGACCTCGGGGAGGGGGAGGTGTGCGTGGTGCGCCGGATTTGTTGGTATTCTCTCCCTATGCAGTAAGCCCTCAACCTACATGCTCCTAATTCTTCCAGTCTATGTGATTCTAGTCGATTTGCTATGTAATTTGGTGCGCGAGTGTGTTGTGATTTGGTCGTGACGGGTGCTTGCATGATGGAATGCAGTACTGGCTTCGTCATTTCAGCAGCTAGGCCCTTGCAAGTGTATGGGTCATTTAGTTTAGATTTTGTCATGTTTGTGCTGTGTGTATTTGTTGGCATAATGCAGCCGCCGTCCACGCCGCTCCATGTGGTGGGTCCACCAGCCAGATAAACCCTGGGCCCACGTGTCATTGTAATTCCGAGACGACGCGTCGTTCGACCCGTTGGCTTCATTTCCGCGTTTTGATTCTCTCTCTAGGGAACACTTCTCCCCCAAATCCACCTACTAATCTTCATTTTCTGTGTAATATCCAGTCGAATTGGTGGCAGGAACAAAATCAAGAGCAAGCATGTGGTCACGCAGAGAGGTGAGTTCATGCATTTCCCTCTGAATCGATCCTTTTTTTTCGATTTTGACCAATGGATTTCGAGTTCGTCGATGGGATGCGGGGTTGGCAGCGGATTTGGGGGGATCCGGAGGGATTCGCTGCTGTAGGTGTGGTTCCACCCGAATTTTCAGGTCGCGGATGTAGCCGATTTGCCCTTTGTGTGTTCCTGTATGGTTGTTTTGATTCCACCCTTTTTCCTGGATAGGTACCTCTATATGTGGGCTGCGCCGTGAAGACCTCGGGGAGGGGGAGGTGTGCGTGGCGCGCCGGATTTGTTGGTATTCTCTCCCTATGCAGTAAGCCCTCAACCTACATGCTCCTAATTCTTCCAGTCTATGTGATTCTAGTCGATTTGCTATGTAATTTGGTGCGCGAGTGTGTTGTGATTTGGTCGTGACGGGTGCTTGCATGATGGAATGCAGTACTGGCTTCGTCATTTCAGCAGCTAGGCCCTTGCAAGTGTATGGGTCATTTAGTTTAGATTTTGTCATGTTTGTGCTGTGTGTATTTGTTGGCATAATGCAGGGATGGTGTTGCTCTTTTAGTAGGATTAGTAACTTTGTAACTGCTAATGCGTGAGGATGCAAACTACTGGAGCCCTACATGACTTTTGAAAAGAGTTATGTGCTTCTTATGAGTTTCAACTGAGTATGGGTCAAAATAGTTTCTGGATTTCTACTGCTTTTTATGATTCCAATTGGATACATGTCAAAAGAGCTATGGATTTCTGCTGAATGTGTGTCAAAAAGGAGCTCCCGAGATGCAACTTATATTTCTTTTTCTTGTCCTTGTGTTATTTCAGAGTTCTACTACATTAGCAATCCATATGAATTTTGTGTTTGAACTCATTTTTTTCATGATGAATTATCCATATAAATCTGAACAATCATGAACTCACGCACAAACGTTTGTCAAAAGAGCTATGGAGTTCCCCTGTTTTTTTGTCAAAAAGGAGCTCCCGAATATGTTGCAGATGCAGCTTACATTTCCTTTTCTTTGTCCTTGTGTTGTTTCAGAGTTCTACTACATTAGCAATCCATATGAATTTTGTGTTTGAACTCATTTTTTTCATGATGAATTATCCATATAAATCTGAACAATCATGAACTCACGCACAAACGTTTGTCAAAAGAGCTATGGAGTTCCCCTGTTTTTTTGTCAAAAAGGAGCTCCCGAATATGTTGCAGATGCAGCTTACATTTCCTTTTCTTTGTCCTTGTGTTGTTTCAGAGTTCTACTACATTAGCAATCCATATGAATTTTGTGTTTGAACTCACTTTTTTCGACAATTTAGGGCATCAGACATAAGCATGAGGTATATATGGTCATAATCGTGTTATTTGTTGTCTGCTTTTTCCCTAAAAAAAATATTCTCTGCTCTTTGTTGTACAGTACTACAATATTACTGTGCATACCTTTTTTTTCCTTGAATTAATATATATGTAAGGCCCATAGTGGTCAGCATTTTAATTCCATGTTCGGTGCAACCTGAACTGAAGCTTGAAACGTTAAGCATTTATGTCAATTAGTTTAGCATTTTAGTTCATGTTAATATGCTTTTTTACTTCATCTTTTAAAGATTTTTGTATTCTTTGAAAATAGTTTAGCACTTTTGTATGTGCATGTAGAAACAACGAGTCCCTTCTTGTTACCTTTTGTACTTGTAGTACAATAGGTAGTTTCAAACGCTGTTGTTTCATAAATCATGTCTCATACTGATTGTGAGCAATACGATGTGTTTGTTCTATTGCCAACCTAACCTCTGCAATATATGATGCTGATCTCACAGCTATAAAGGAGAGCTCAATGTTAAAACTAGACTCCATGTTTCACTTAGATTCTCAGTTCTAAATATCGTATAAACATCGATTTTACAAAGTTGAATCAACTAAGTAAATACAGGTTACTAATATATTTGAACTCATTTGCAGAAATGTAGAGGGAAAATCAGTGTCACGAAGTTGTTTCTATCATTTTTGTGTGTGCTCGTGTCGGCTCGCACGCACGTCACGATCCTCTCGTGTTATTTACCTTGATTTCTTTTGAACAATTTGTTAGGTTGGTTCCAAAATTTATCCTAATATGTTTCCTCTCACCTGCTTCTCAAATTGCCTAATTTGCATAAAAATTACCACTGCTTTGCATCTGTTTTTCTTTTTACTTGCTTTTCGTAACATAAACATGACTGGGTTGGTTTTCTTAGATTGGCCCCTCACAGACACATCTGCTTTTGAACAACACATGATTTTTCTTCCAAGCAGTAGTTTTATGCTGATAGTCACTATATTTTGCTCACAGGTAACACATGTTTGTTCATACGTGCATATAATTTAGCTTCTCCGGAATATCTGTTAGCCTTTAAGCAATCAACATATACTTGCTATTTACCAGATTTGCTTTTTATAGATATAAGATATGCTTTTAACATATAACAGATATGCTTAAATTTGCTTTCTATGAGCACTAAATGCATGTTAGTATATAGTAAAATTACTTTAGATAATATTAAGAAATGCTTCCCATAGTGGTCATTGCAAAACTTGTTATG
>LAPY01000427.1:59885-71793 GCA_000970635.1 Eragrostis tef | reverse complement strand
CCACGGCCACGGCGGCGAGGCGCACCATCGCGCGCGTGTCTGTCTGGTGTGGTTGGGTTGTGGTGGCGCCTGCCGGTTCCCCGTGGCCGAGGCCGCCGCTTTAATTACACACCGTTGTTCCCTGCTATTCTTGGGGTTTGCCGCGTAGCGTATCTACAAATGCGCGCGTGCAAGTTTAGGAGGACTGCTGCTATGTTTTCTCAATCGGCTATTACGTGCTACATCCTATATTAATCCGACAAAATGTGCGGCCAGCTAGCTGCTGTTGCTCTTGGAGGCCGGCGATGGCGTGCTTAACTGATGCCCGTGTTCCGGTGCTGCTGGTGGCGTGGCAGGATATGTCGGCCGGTGGATCAATGCTTCCAGAACTCCATCACACTATATATACAGAAGAAAACAATACTAACAATGGAATTTCATGTGGTATCTAGAAGCAAGCCTTGTAGAAGATTCAAAACGCTAGGCATATTTCTCCTGCTCTCCTTCTGGGAGAGTCTAAATCCATGTGCTTCACTGGAACGCTAGATCAAGAGCAAGAAACATTGCTCAGGCCACCTGAACAATGCGCCATTTGTAACCGTACAGACATGCCCCTGCAAAAGTCAATAATGTTGCTGTTAATAGTCTGCTATGCACATGAGCAGTCAAATCTTCAAAAGTACATTGTCGCACCCACGGTGGTAACAGTTACGTTTACTTTAATTTCTTTTTTGCGGTCCAGGAAGTTAATTAGCGCATTACCACAACATGATCGGTGGACAATGATTTTGGCCATCCGTTTCAACTAAAATCACATTAAAAAAAGTATAGCTTGAAATAAGGCAAATTCCACTGTGGTCAAACGTGAGTTGAAGGGGCGTCCAAATCCATGGGAACCTAGGAATGCCTAGCAAATTTTGGCGCGCAGACCCAGCGCTGGAAACAAAGATTCTGACCACCTGGTTCTTACCGAATCACTTCTCTCTGTTTCCGCTAAATAACCAGTGTTGCGTCGAAAACTGTCCAACTGAGGAGAATATATGCGCCGGACCAACAATGAACGAATGAAAGATTCAACACGATAAACAGAAACAAATGTTGCTTTCCTGGTGACAATGAGGTTAAGTATTAGGAAAGTGGATGCTGAAAAACGCACGAACCAATGAACAACGACACCTTTTCCTTGGTTCTTTATTTATTCGGTGCTTTCTTTCACTTTTGCTTTGGCTCTGCAGTTGGGAAAGATGTCAACAACTGGAAGAACGACAAAAAGTTCTTTGGTTGTTAAGTTGTTTTAACCCCTCAACATCAGACTAGTTCTATATCATCACAATTCACAGGCAATGCCCATTTCAAACCCAGTGATATAACAAGAGTCATTACGGTTCAAAAAGACTATTGTTAAATTTATTCCAGCGGTAGCAAGAATTCTCCTTGAATATTTGCTTACTGGTCGGGGCAATTTGTCAACTAGAGACTGTAAAAGAAAAAAAATGACGTAAACATGTTTCTTTTCAACGGAAACACGTAATAGGCCTTTCTTAGAGACGAAAGGCTGCAGCTGAGAACCTAGAAGGTCACCCCACCGGACCTATCACGGTCGCACCTTTGAATAACAACACACAGAAAATTCGTTAACAAGGGAAATGAGTCCAAATTGATGTTCCTAGCATTAGGGGCCAACAAACAGCAGCTTCACCTGCAAACTTCCATTGTGCCACTCCTGCCCCTTACAAATAGGGAGGAAGAGCACAACATCTACACGGGAGCTATATGTTAGTTTGCAGCACAAGAGTGAGGAGGGATGAACGCCGACTTGGGCTCGCCGAGGGAGCTCACCGGGCTGCAGTGGAGGAGGGCGCTGTATCAGCCGGAGCTGCCTCCATGCCTTCAGGTTTGCACACCTCTTTCTTCCCCTAGTGCCTTCTGCACCAAAAGCTCCAAAAAGTAACAAGGGTCTACGATGATATTATGCCTGTACATTTCATAATTTGATTATCGTCTGGAAAGCTCAAAACAGCTGAACTACAACCGAGGAACATTGGAAATGAACCTATCTGAGTTTTTTTTTTCTTTTTTGGTTAATCAAATGAACTTATCTCAGTTGATGGAAGATATGAGTGTGTACACCCTGCCGCCTGGGTTTCAGTCCTCTTCATCCTAGGCCTTGGTGATGTACCTTTCCCCTGTAGTTCTAATGATACCTGTGACTTGTGACTGTCGAGCCTTGGTGGTCAGAGTCACGAGATCGCTTAGTCATTTACAAGTACAGCTGCTGTAGCTAACAACTGCGTAACCATCGAATGAAAGTTTTGCTCAGCTACGACCCAAAGCTTCTAGAGGAAGCAGAGTTCTGGGTTAAGAAACTTCGTCCCCTTGATTTTTTTTTAAAAGAAACTTCGTCCCCTCACTGTCAACATAATACAAGTTTTCCTATCCTGTTTTTTTAACCTTAGAAAAAGTAGGAAAATGGGATTAATTTTCTTTTGGAAGCATCTGTCGTCATGGTTCTATTTTAGAGTGTTAAAAGATTGCAAGTATATATTTTTTGAAATCTGTAACTTTTGACCAGACTGATAAGTTTACTCTGTACGAAAGAATGTTGCATGGGGAAGTTTGCATTAATCACCCTGTTTCCTTGGCTGCTTTGCAGCAGCTACAATGTTTTAGTTATTTCTTCTGCATCCGCTATAGTGTTTCTGCAGTCGCTACAGTGTTCGCAGTTATTTTTCTGCAGCCGCGGAGCCTGCCTGAACAGGGTGAATAATGCTACAGAATCAATAAGCAAATGCTCTGGTTAACAATGGGCGCCACACACATGCCTGAAACTATGTGGTGATTTTCAGATCACCAAATACAACCTGAAATAATTCTCGTATCATACTTTCTTGTCCCTATCATGTGTTGTGTAATTTCAACCACTATGAACAGGGAACGAGAATCAAAGTGGAGTTTGGCGACTCAACAACAACCATCGATCCAAAATGCGCGGATATTATTGGAAAGGCATTCCCACATACCTTTGGTCAGAAGCTGGTTCATTTTCTTGGGCCAAACACTGCGATCCCTGATGCACAGGTCAAAGAAGAGCGACCACTACTTAGGTTGGTTTCCAATTCCAAGTTACCAACTGTATTTCTTCGTTATATCATCCAGAATGATCTTTTGATACAGTACCCAAACTACTCCCTTTGTAGGGTGGGTGTGGTGTTTTGTGGAAGACAATCACCTGGAGGACACAATGTCATATGGGGTATCTATGATGCTATGAAAGCTCATAATCCACACAATGTTCTACTTGGATTCATAGGTGAGCATAGTGCGAGTTTTTTTTTTTTTTTTAAAAAAGTAATTTTGAGGTCCAATGTCTGATAGGTGGAAAAGAAGGCCTATCTGCAAAGAAAAATGATGTTCTACCTATCAGACATTGTAAAAATGTGAAGGTGAGTTAATTTTATTTTCTTTTTCTTAACTTCTGCATAGGTGGAACAGAAGGCCTATTTGAAAAGAGGACGTTGGAGATCACAGATGATGTTCTTTTGTCATACAAAAATCAAGGTTTTTAAGATTATTTAGTAAACTTTTGCTTGTTTCGGTTATATAAACTTCTGATGGCCGGAACATGTTTACCTTCTTGAAGGTGGTTTCGATTTGCTCGGCAGGACTGTTGACCAGATACGCACGGCAGAGCAAGTTAATGCTGCAATGTCAACATGCTGTGATCTTAACTTGGATGGCCTAATAATCATTGGAGGTACTGCTAGAAGATAACCAAAACAAATCATAATGTCCATTTAGTTAAATATAGTTGTTGGTTGCGCATGATACTGGTAATTAATAACAGCAGGGACTTCCAAGATTAACACAAATTGAACTGTGTGAGAGCAGTTCGATTTCAGATATTCATCAAACGGGATGTGCTTTATTATTATTAGATCAAGATTGGAATAGTTTACCCTTTGCAAAAAAAAAACATTGGAATAGTTTACCTGTCCATATTTACCATGGTTTTGATATGTTTGATCATGTAGTAGTGATTATGTTTCTTTTCCTGCAATAATATGCTACATGGGTCATGATGACATCACAGTTTTCACGATAACTACTGCTGTAAACCTCAATGCTTCCTCATCTCCAGGACTGACCTCCAATTCAAACGCTGCTCAGCTTGCAGAGACCTTTGCTGAGCGTAACTGCAAGACAAAAGTACGAAGTCATCACTGAGTAGACACACTCTTAATCTTGCAATATGAAAATGTATTCTGATGCCTAATCTTTTAACAGGTAGTAGGTGTCCCTGTTACACTAAATGGTGATCTGAAGAATCAGTTCGTGGAAACAACTGTTGGTTTTGATACAGTGTGCAAGGTGAATCTTTGTTGTGCTATCAGTGCAGAATTGCACAACAATGTCTGCTACATGGTAATTCTTAATGGTTAATGCGGTATCCAAATATCAGTTCCTGACAAGTTTATACAATGTCTTCCTTCCAGGTAAACTCTCAGCTTATAAGCAATGTTTGCCTCGATGCAGTCTCAGCTGGGAAGGTAAACTGCATATGTTTCTGTAATAAGAATTTAAAACTATTGTAATGTCTGCTGATTTATTTTCCAGAGTTGGGAAGCAATAATTGATCATTTATTAATTGTACATATACTCTGCTCCTCCCTTTCTTCTGTCAGTACTACTATTTTGTTCGCTTGATGGGTGGCAAAGCATCACATGTTGCCTTGGAGTGCGCACTTCAGTCACACCCGAACATGGTCCGGTTTGTTCAAGCTACAATATCCCATATTTGGTGGACGATAATTGCTTTTACTGATTTTCTGCATTTTTACAGGTTATCTTAGGAGAAGAGGTGGCCTTGTCGAAGCTCACACTGATGGAAATCACAAACAAGATATGTGATGGAGTTGAAGCAAGGGCAGAGCAAGGTCGATAGTGTTCATTGATTGTTTGAGCTGAAGAAACTCGTTAAAAATTATTTGTACCAACCTCCTTTAAATCAAACATTTATTTTTTTCGAACATTGAAATCAAACATTTATAAATGTGATAATCTGATACACTGGACACCAATTTTCAGGGAAGTACCATGGAGTGCTACTTATTCCCGAGGGACTGATTGAAAGCATTCCAGAGATGTATGCACTCATTCAGGTAGGTGCATCTTAGTTCATATAACTACACGATGAGCTGAACAATCTGGGTTCCAAATCTTACAAGCTTTCGTTCTGAAAATGCAGGAAATAAATGTTCTCTACAGCAATAATGTTCATACAAATGACATTCCATCTCGACTTTCTCCCTGGGCTGCTGCATTGTTTACGTTCTTGCCACCTTTCATCAGGAGTGAGGTCCAACATCACTTGTATAATTGATTGATTCTTTGATATTTTGCATATACAAATTGTGATCTGAATATCTGGATCATTTTTTGTACAGTTGCTCCTGCACCAAGAATCTGATAACTCAGCACAGCTATCTCAGGTTTTCATAATGATCAGCTCTTCATTGATGTTTATCTCACGCAGTTGTTGACAGAAGTTTTCTTTTTCCAGATCGATACTGAGCAGCTCTTAGCTCATTTAGTAGAAGCAGAAATGAACAAGAGAACGGTATGTTCTGCAGCAGTAAGAAATCATATGTACAACATTTATGCATGTAACTCTTTTGAACTTTGATTTTGTTTATTGGTTCAAGAAAGAAGGAAAGTACAACGGACGAAAATTCAGCCCTGTCTGCCACTTCTTTGGATGCCAAGCTCGAGGATCACTGCCATCTAAATTCGATTGCGATTATGCTTATGTAAGAAAAAAAAGCAAATAATTTCAGTATATATAAACTAACAAGATATTGTTATTTAAAAAGGTAAACAAACAGTGAATTATCTCTAACAGTTGAAGAATGCAGGTTCTATGCCATAACTGTCTGCAAATAATAGCAGCCGAGTTGAATGGTTTCATGGCTACAGTAACAAATCTGAAGAAGTCGACAGACAAGTGGCGATGCGCTGCTGTTCCTCTAACGGTGTGCTCTTTTCTTCTAATCCTTTGGTCTTTTTTGTGAATTATGTTCAAGTGACATCAAGACTGTGATATGATGTGCACCATTAATTCCAGGCAATGATGAGTGTGAGGAGGCACCTGCGTGGTCCTGGAGCTGTTCCTGTAGGAAAACCAGTTATTCATCCTTCCCCAATCGACCTCAAAGGGAGGTCATATGAGTAAGCCAAAGTTTATAGTTACAGCCTATCAAGTCATGCTCCCTGAAAGCAAAGCTACATTTCTTTTTCTTCTGGCAATGATTATTTAAACACTTAGTTGTGTTAAGGACTCTAGGTTATTATTGTGATGCAGCCATTTGTCCTGTAGAATGTCGAAAACATTGACAAAATATTGTTCAATGCTAGAAACTAAAGTAGTGTAATAATAAGGGCAACAATAAACATCAGCATAACTACATCAGTTCGCTTAATTTTCAGGGTTACCAATATCATAATTGCATCAATTTATATAAAGAGTAAAATGCAGCAGATGTCCATCAACTTGTCAGAGGGTGTCATTTAGGTCCATCAACCCAAAAATGCACTTTGAGAGTTGATGGACCTAAATGACACCCCCTTACAAGTTGATGGACCTCTGGTGCATTTAATCTTATATAAATCTACTGAATTTATTACTGATCTACAAATTCAGAAAAACAAGGGAAAGTGTGAAAAGTTCTTCTCTTTATTGTTCAGGGTCCTGAGAGAGAAAGCTTCAAGCTTTCTGTTAGATGATTTCTACAGAACCCCAGGAGGCATTCAATTTGAGGGACCTGACGCAGACACCAAGCCTATCACATTGACGATAGAAGAACAAGATTATCTTGGTGATATCGAGATATTGCAAGACTACTTAGACAAGGTTTGTGCATGTAAAAAACTGCATTTTAAACGCATCTACCTTCAGAAGAGCTGATAACAAATATCTACGGCTGAAACTTGTGGACCTGATTTTCAGTTGAGGGCCCTTTTGAAGCCTGGATGCTCAAGGGAGATTCTGAAGGCAGCAATAAGCTCGATCGAGTCAGCAAACAATGTGCTCAAGGTCATGTCTGTGCCCCTCAATGCTGAGCTTCCACTCTACCGCTTCAATTGATTTTCAATGTTCTTCAGATATGCGACTTTGGTGGGTTCTGTAGAACTGGTTGAGTAATTGAGTCCTCTCTTCAGCTCTTTTATAGCGCCATTTGTGTCCTGTTCCCTTTTGTGGTAATAGAAGAACCTTATCATTTATATTAATAAACATTGCAACGAAGTGCATGCATGCAGAGGCCAGATCAAACTTATCGATGTACCCTGCCGGCCTGCACTCACATTACACATGGCTCAATTTATCTTCTTTCCCTGTGCAAAGCATGAAACTAAGGCAGCTAAGAGTCTTAGGACAAGAAATTTAAGTCTGACAACACAGAAGGATACAAATATACATATCAAAGTATCACAATTACAAATGCAGCTTTTCAACTCAACAATACATCTAGAACAGCGCCTCAGACTTCCCCCTCTCCCCTTTTGAGGGCAACAGCGCCTCCTACTTCTCTTTAGGGCAACAACGCCTCATTCTAGTGACTGGAAAATTGTGCCTTTAGAAGGCACTGTTTATTCTTTTAATGATATCAACAGTTGATTCCAAGCTTGGTGATTTTGCAACATAGAAACTAGCCATGGTCTGAAGGAGATAACTTGATGTGCACGAGAGATCAGCATCTGCTGCAAACCAACCTGCAGGGCAATGCAACAAGAATCAATTACAGTAACAGTTCTAGAATGTATTGTGCCAGATCCTACCAGCAGCTCCTGTCCCGTAGTACAGCTCTTTATGCATGTTTTCATAAAAAATACTGCGACTTTCAAGCAGCAGGAACAAATTTGATTTCTGTGGGTAGTATAACCTTATATAAATGGTCAAGGTTGACTTATATGACTGTTCCACTAGGAATTACGGCATCCTTAATCACAGTAACGATTCCACTCTTGATGAAGTATCCTTCTGTCTCCCTTACTGCTTCTTGGACATTGTGAAAGTTGATTATCTGTAAAAGAAACAAATCATTTAGGAAGAAGCAATGTCTCATACAATAAACACTGCGCATTGTTTTCTTCCTCATCATCTCTGGTGCGGTGAGAAACAATTTGTACAACAATGCATATTATTTTCCTGGATATTTCAATTTTCTTTTAATAGAAGAGAGCCTACAACCATATTGGAACGTATGCATAATCTGGCTGTTGAGCATTCAAGAACAAACATCATTAGGAAAAGATCAGGATAACAACCAAATAGTTGCACATACCTCAAAAATGCAACTGCAAAGAATCAATGGAAATCTAAAAAATGCATTTTCTGCATGGTTGGATTCTGTAAATATTGTGTAACTAGACCTCACATTTTCCCTCTATAGCTTTGGCTTCATAAGCCTGTTGTATTTCTTATACTTGCTCCTTCTAGGGGGTTTCTTTGAGCCTGTTGTACTGTAGTATTCTGTAGGGCCTGTACAGTTTTCAGGTTTTTAAATAAAAATCAGTGGGAGCCTTTCCCACTGTAATTACGTCAAAAACATATCGTGCATGCCATTACATTCAAAAAAAGAATAAGAAAAGGTCCAAGCCAAACCATTTTCACATATTTGAGTGATAATTTTTTGCTCTTGTTTTCTCTAAATTATTAAAGTTTAACAATAGATAATAGATACAAAGAAACACAGCTGCTTGGATAGAGTTACACATATGAAGTACCTGCACATTTTCTCCAATGCGAGCATTCTTGTCGATTATTGCTTTCCTGATATGTGCATTCTTCCCAATACCAATGGGAATACCACCAGTCTCCGAAAGGACTTTCTTATCACTTTCAGTCTGAACACAAATATGATAAGTTCACATGATAATTCTATGACACAAAGAGTTCTTTTAACTCTATTTTACCTCATAATAGTCTGCACCCATTAGCAAAGAGTCCTCTATCACTGCGCCTTCAGAAATGCATGAACGGAGTCCAACGACGGAATGATTGATTGTGCAATGCTAGCCAAAGGAAGAAAAGGACAAGAAAGATAACAAGTTAGAAACCCTAGGGTTTAGAAACGAGAGAGTCTACGTTAAAGCAATGACAAATATATCCCGAAATATATTAGAAAACAAGATAACACAATACATTGGGAGGCATAAGAAATGGTTTCTTACTTTAATAACACAACCTTCGCCAATAACACTGTCTGTCACATCAGCATCAAGAACCTTTGAAGGGGGCAGATATCTGGGTTGCGTATAGATTGGAGCAGAACGGTCATAGAAGCTGCATAACGAATGTTTAATCAAAAAAATTAGACAGTTTTAATCTAGAAGAATGCTTCAATCGTACGAATACCTACAGCAAAAATGAGTAAAGCCTACCTGAAGTCTGGTACTGGCTTCTTGGTTATTCCCAAGTTTGCATTATAAAATGCCTCAATTGTACCGATATCTTCCCAGTAACCATCATATAAGTAAGCTTGTACCTACCAAACACGATCGATATGTAAGCAAACATAATAATACGGAGTATGGAAAAGTTACAAAGTATAAATACTAAGTCCACAGGCGAAACCTCCCAAAAGACGTAAAACTGTATCTTTTATTGATTAAAATACCGAAATTCATAAACACAAATTCAATGAACTGAAATGGGACAAAGAAACCCAGACAAGTTTCGAGAACAAAGCATACCCTCATTCCAACTTCTGTTGCACCAGGAATAACCTCACTTCCAAAGTCATTTGCTGAAGGAAATTTTTCACGGAGAAGACGGAGCATCACATCCTTGCTAAAGACATATATTCCCATACTAGCAATGTATGGTAATTCCTTGGCTCTCTCGTTATCAAGGCCTAGTATTGTTGTGTCAACCTGCAAAATGAAAACAAGGAGAAAATAAATTACAAAGCCCAATTACAGAAGTAAATAGCTCCAAAAGTGATAGCGAATAAGTATCAACATTAATAGGGATGGTCATAGTTGTACCATCATTGATTTCAATTTCTCCCCTTTAGGTTTTTCTGCAAACTCAATTATTCTCCCTTCATCATCAATCTTCATAAGGCCAAATGCAGTTGCACGTTGTTCATCCATTGGCAAGGCAGCAACAGTTATATCAGCATCTGTTTCTCTGTGGGCTTGAATGAACTTTTGGTAGTCCATACGGTACAGATGATCTCCAGCCAGGATAAGGTACTCCATAACATCGTGCTCCTCGAATAGCCACAAATACTGACGCACAGCATCTGCAGTACCCTAAGATGGGAAAAAAAGTGAAACAAATCAAGGCATTAGTTGTATAGTTCATGAAGTAGGGTGGGGAATTCTAGAACAGAATGTGACAAAACATGTACTTGGGGTTACAGTAGAGATAAGGATTTGCTGCTTATACTTCTGATGAATCATTAATAACTTAAGTTCCAGCCCAAACGCAACTATTGTACCCTCAAACATTTTTGTGACATAAGTAGAGTAGCAAAGAGTCTCACTGTGAATTTTGTACCCTCTAACCTCCTGTAAACTTCTAAATACGTACCCCACATCCATCATGTTGCAATGTGACACTCAATAGTTGAAATCACTGCCCGTAAATGTGCTAGTTCTAATAAGCTCACACAACCAGGGTGAAGACATCACTCTGGTTACAATGACCATATCAACCATTTCTAGACAATTGTTTACACACCCTCTAAAATTTAACTACAAATTAACTAGTATCCGTGCAGCTGCATTTGATGCCCGATCCTTTTTGATAAATGAAGGAAAGACAGCCAAGAAAGAAATAATACACAAGCTGAAAATGCAGTGATATGCATGGTACCGAAGGCAAGTACTCCTGTTGTTAAAACAAACTAGTGATACTCAGGGACAGATAAACTAACGACACATAAATAGATAAACAAAGATACCTGAAACCAGTTAGGATTCTCTGGGCTCTGCTGTGCAGCAAGGACTTCAACGAATCCCTCATTCTTGTACCCAGCAATGTTGTTTCCATAGGCCCTAGAGAGGTGGCGATTGAGCGAAGCAGAGTTGAACTGCGTCAGCACATAGATCTTAGACACATTGCTGTTCAGACAATTGCTGACCGGGATATCTATGAGCCTGTAGTTGGCCCCCAGCGGCACAGCTGGCTTCGCCCTCTTCTTCGTCAGAGGATAGAGCCTTGTCCCAGCACCACCTCCAAGGATGATCCCAAGAACACTCTGCAGGGACAAATGAATCACATCAATTACATGTGACCAAATTGTGCCAGAACATTCAGACAGACAACAGATAAACTGAACGTGCACTGACGCCCCAGGCTCTATCAGAAAATCTAAATTAAACCCCAAAGTATCTTGAGATCTCGAGACGATTATTTAATGCAATCCGTGGACCACGCATAGATCCTTGATTATAAACTAAAGGCCTCCCAACAACTATCATCGCTGAGGTGTGCAATCCCTGAAGATGTGTCACCCAACAACCAACGTAGACAGTGTCGCCATCATATTTCCACCATTTCGTGGGTCAGTGGATACAAAAGAATCCAACCCAACGCAAAAAGATATTCTGTATAATAACCTAAGGACAAATCGAGTAATCCTCACGAGAAGGCAGCATAACAGAACGTTTTGTTACCCATCTGAAAAGTATTAAGAAAAAATCGCTGATCCAAATGCATTTCCTTAACTAAAGTAAGAACTCCATGCCGACTCCCAAGGACGGCCCTTCGATTTCCCTACTTTTCACGCCAAATCACGCAGAAAGATTCGACCTTTTCCCACGTGATGAACGCGGAAACGGCGCCTCGAAATCGCAGCAAGTACGCACTACCGAAGGATCAAAAGGCATGAAAAGGAAACTGACGACGCGAAAAGATGAAAAA
>LAPY01000427.1:24158-41776 GCA_000970635.1 Eragrostis tef | reverse complement strand
TGGGGGGGGGGGGGGGGGGGGGGGTAGTTTTAGGGAATACAGATGCTAACAAACCTGGGGTAAACGGTGACAACACCTGAGAATGCACACCCTTTCACCAGCAACCGGTACAAAATGACCACCAAATAATTATTAAAAACCCAAATGCAACTTGTGCGTAGATTTGAAACCTCAGTTTGACGCTTGGATAAATTTGAAATTCAAATTTTGACCGGAAAATAAAATAATACGGTAGTAGTAAAAGGGGTACGTGGTGGACAATGTGGAGGGTGTGTCAAACTTTCAAATGACTAATATTTCTCCCGAGGTACCGGTACAACGTAAGATGAAGAAAGAGCCAGAACAATAATTCCTATAAACGGATGAACAGTATCACGAACTAAAATCCAGGTAGGCCAAGCAACTACTATTAGTAACTAGTATGACACACCTAAGCCAAAAATTAAAGGTCAAAAAAGTGCTTTTGTTACTTTCATTCTGGTAAAAGCTTCGAGGATAAACTGAACCAAAGCATTGCCCAAGAAGAAACATATGGGGTAAAAATGTAAATCTAATCATTAATCACAGATTAAGTCGAGGAAAAAGACATCAAAGCCAGCAATGGGGTAAGGCATTTGCAGCAATATTTCTGTTCGAAGAGACTAAACAACAAACAGCTGGTGAACGGGCAGTAAAATCTAAGAACGCAAAGAGAAGATAGAAAAAACTTATAGCTTTTGACGGAAGGTCGCCACAGTACACGCCTAAAACGAAGGGGGAAACAAAAATGTAGTCGAAAAGGAGTAGAAACGGACAAAGAAACTGGGAGCGACGAACAGGGCAGGAAACAGAGGCATTGATTTCATGGTGAGGAAACCAGAGAAGTGATTCACTCAACAAACTACTAACTTCTACAGTTCTACCAATGCTCATGGAATCTCAATTGCCCGACATAAAACTCTGATGAGATGGTGAAAATGCAGCACAGATTAGTCACTACTGAAACCGTTTTGCCAAGAACAGCAGCCGCAAGAGGATATGGAACAGAGAAAGAAAGAGAGGGGCATACAGTCTTGGACTGGGGGGGGGGGGGGGGGGGGGGGTAGTTTTAGGGAATACAGATGCTAACAAACCTGGGGTAAACGGTGACAACACCTGAGAATGCACACCCTTTCACCAGCAACCGGTACAAAATGACCACCAAATAATTATTAAAAACCCAAATGCAACTTGTGCGTAGATTTGAAACCTCAGTTTGACGCTTGGATAAATTTGAAATTCAAATTTTGACCGGAAAATAAAATAATACGGTAGTAGTAAAAGGGGTACGTGGTGGACAATGTGGAGGGTGTGTCAAACTTTCAAATGACTAATATTTCTCCCGAGGTACCGGTACAACGTAAGATGAAGAAAGAGCCAGAACAATAATTCCTATAAACGGATGAACAGTATCACGAACTAAAATCCAGGTAGGCCAAGCAACTACTATTAGTAACTAGTATGACACACCTAAGCCAAAAATTAAAGGTCAAAAAAGTGCTTTTGTTACTTTCATTCTGGTAAAAGCTTCGAGGATAAACTGAACCAAAGCATTGCCCAAGAAGAAACATATGGGGTAAAAATGTAAATCTAATCATTAATCACAGATTAAGTCGAGGAAAAAGACATCAAAGCCAGCAATGGGGTAAGGCATTTGCAGCAATATTTCTGTTCGAAGAGACTAAACAACAAACAGCTGGTGAACGGGCAGTAAAATCTAAGAACGCAAAGAGAAGATAGAAAAAACTTATAGCTTTTGACGGAAGGTCGCCACAGTACACGCCTAAAACGAAGGGGGAAACAAAAATGTAGTCGAAAAGGAGTAGAAACGGACAAAGAAACTGGGAGCGACGAACAGGGCAGGAAACAGAGGCATTGATTTCATGGTGAGGAAACCAGAGAAGTGATTCACTCAACAAACTACTAACTTCTACAGTTCTACCAATGCTCATGGAATCTCAATTGCCCGACATAAAACTCTGATGAGATGGTGAAAATGCAGCACAGATTAGTCACTACTGAAACCGTTTTGCCAAGAACAGCAGCCGCAAGAGGATATGGAACAGAGAAAGAAAGAGAGGGGCATACAGTCTTGGACGGCGGGGAAGGAGAGGCCTCGTGCGAGAAGAAGGAGGCGCAGGAGAGGCCGATGCGCTTGGCCGCCGCTCTCCGCCACCTCGCGAGCATCCCTTCGCCGCCGTCGCCGCCGGCGCAACCCCCCACCATTGCTCCCTCTCGCTCCCCTTCCCGATGAGCTGCCTACGGCACCATAATCTCTCTTTTCTCGCTCCCTTGTGCTTCTCTCTCCTCCACCCTCTCCCACTTTGTCAGTGGAGGTGTAAACGCAACCGTCTGGCTTGCCTTGTGGGCTTGTACATGGAGCAAGGTGGTGGCTTTCTCTCTTTCCTCTCTCTCCTCCTTTCTCTCGTGCACAGGGGAGGTGAGGTGAGCAGAGTTGGCAATTGCAGTGTAGCCCTTGTCACTTTCTCATTTGGATTTTTGGACCCACCTTCAAATGAAAACAAATGGTGATTCATTGCTATGCCAACCATTACCTGGAGGAGTGTACTAGGTCAGACCAGGTTTTAATGGAGGAGCTAGACGCTAATTCCGGTGCGTCTTATTATTTAAGAGGACTAAATAAAGTTTAATGATAAAATCTTTTTACAGATTGGTACATCTTTTCGAGGCGAATCTAATAAGCCTAATCAATCTATGTTTTGCAACAGTGGTGCTACAGTAATACTATAATAACCATCGTCTAAATCACGGCTTAAGTACCTTTATTAGATTCGTCTCGCGATTTAGACGAATCTAATAAAGGTCTTAAACTTTTGTTTAAGACGAGATTTTTTGTTTAGACCCCTCTAAATTTAGAGGGAAGGATGCAGAACGCGTCCTTAGATTTGTCGGTTTCGACGTAACCAACGAATCAAATTGCTCAAAAACTTCGGCAGGATTGGCAAAAACCCAGAGAGAAGGGGGGATATTTGTGCTTTTGTAACACAAAACTACAACTTTTGTTATCCATTTCACAAAACTCCAACTATTTCAACCATAGGTAACAAGAACCTACAACTTCTGTGACATGGTCCACATGTCAATCACACATGTGCTACATGGCTGGTCCTACTTGTCATCCACACATTTTCACAAAAGTTGTAATTTCTTGTTACCAAGGATCAAAGTAGTTGTAGTTTTGTGAAATAGGCTTACAAAGTTGTAGTTTTGTGTTACAATGATACAAATAGTTGTAGGTTTCTAAAATTTACTCATACCTTTAGTTTCCATAGGTTCTCAAGTTATTCATATTGTTCGTAATTGAAAAAGAAAATCTTGGAACAAAGAAAATGATTTTGTAAGACCAGTTCTGCCTATGAGATATATTTATTATCAACCTTGATTCCAAATGAAGCCTTAGTTATACATATCTACCAATAATTTTCCGTTTCCAATGTAAAAAGGACATTTCAAAACATAACTATTTGAAGTGTGAAATATTTTTAACTGTCCCTCCCATACAATAGGATGCAACCCTAATTAAAAAGATTTCCCTGACCTCTGGGAAAGAGTGACCTTGCTTGCTGAGCTGCTATTCACCGTGGTCCTCCCCACTGCTCTGTCACTCCTTTTCCCTTTGAGCACGGGAAGAAGAATTGAAAACCTTGGCGTGCATGCCTGCCCAGCTTGACTGCCTAGGACTCTCACATAGGGCTAGCCCACCAGGCACATCTCAACCGTTGATCCATCTGCACCCCTGGCACGCAAGTGCATCACTGCCGCTCAATATTGCGAGCCGTCAGTTACTGAGCCAGTCAGTCAGTCAGTCAGAGCGGCGCAAAGCCCGAAATGTTCAGTTGAGAACTTTTGTTTCTTCTCACTTTTTTTCTTCATTTCATTCACCTCTCAAGACCGAGCTTCCATTGGATGTGGTGTGTGACCGAGCAGGACGAACAAGACGACAGTAGGAACAACAGATGCAAGGAATGGCAGTATGTGTGTAACCATTGATGTGTGTATGGTGCAGTGGTTGGATTAGTTGCAACCTGCAGTTAGAAGTGTGACTAGTACGGACCCAAAAGGTGATCGGACAAGCTATTAGTTGGTGGATTATGGTTAAGACCGAAATGTGTGTCATCTTCTGAAATTGCGGGGTGATGATCTTCTGTGGAGTGGTTGAGAAGCCTTGGAAATGAAAGGGTACGTCCAGCATAGGCAAAGGTTTGTTTGGTGAGGCGTACTAATAAAGTTTTAAAATTCTTGATAGCGTATATATAGGGACTATGTGTACAAACACACGTGTGATGTTGCAATTTATTATTTATATTTCAACAAAAAAATGGTTTTCGATAGTTTTCTAGCATAAGGATGCCATTCATCATGAGAGAGGAAGTTTTATTGCACGAAAAATTAAAAAATTGTACACCTAGAGCATTTTTTTGCTCGTTAAACATAATCAAAAAAATTTAAACAATGTATTATGTCTTCAACTCCTACATAGGAATTGGAAGCGTACATCAATTGCAAAGAGTGCCAAGTCCCTGTCAGTTGCCCACTCTAGTAACAAGCAGAGAAAAATCATTAGTTTTGATCCTCAAGTCTGTCGGTCCAAGTAGGTAGCACCCCGAGCTAAAAGTTCACCTTGTTCAAAACGCGATAGCAGCCACATATATCACAGACATCAATTTGGTGCATCAAGGGGCAATATAGATATGAAGTGCAGAAAGAATGTACGTTTTGAACAAGCTGGGTTCACAATCCTAACAACTTTCACTTTAGAATCATCAATATGATAGCTATGCCATTTTAACAGGGGTCGGAGAATTACGTGAACCAACTAAAGCAACCAAACATAAATATGTACAACCTCTACATGCGTGGAAGCAAGCAATTAGTGTACCAATCTGATTATGAAAATTAACCACTAAGCACTGCTCTCTGGATTTTTTGCTTGCACTCAATCATGATGCAATTAAAGGTCAAAGGCCACGGTCACTTTGCAAAGAGGATCCAAGGTCATTGTACTCTAGCAGGACTGCAGGAGCGTTGGACACATGCAAAAGGAACCCGACAACCGAAAGACGAGTCACGGTAATTAAACACTTATCAGAGCACGCATATAGGTCTTCTGTTCTAAAGGCTTGGTGCGCACTGGCAGCTGGCATAACGAACAGCAGCGAGAAAACGACCACGTACTAGGCTTGGTTACGGAAGAGCAAACCATCTTGCAATTTCATTAAACGGCTTGAAATAATTCTTATACAAGGGCTGTAAAGACGCAATATAATGGAGTAGTCCTACAATATGTATTTTGAAGTGAAGTAAAGTATGTACACCACCCTAAAATAGCATCGGGCTTTGGCTCACGCGAAATGCAAACCTTGTGACTGGAGATAGAAAAAAAAAAGATACCATGCCTGGGTAAATTGACGAAAAATTGAGTGAGGAAGAAAGCTGGCATCGAGCCGTTGGCATGGGACGAGCGGCGGATTGCGACCGCCGTAGTAGTTTGCACGTGCATGGCGACACGTGCGTCCCCGTTGCGTCCCCGTTGGTCACACCTACGGTTGCGTTTGGTTTCGCCGTCTGATGACAAAAAAAGAAGAAGGGAAAAACAAATCCTCTAGGTGGTTCAGTTGTAACCCAACATATCACGCCTTCTGAAAACTGAGAAGACAAAAATTATGTTAGCAAACCAAACAGCTGCCAACACAGGTTAGTCTAATTATAGATCACCTACGGTTATCGCGGGTTACAAGAGAAGAAATGGTCGCCAGAATAAAATTTGGTCCAATTTTGCTTAAAAAAAAGGTTGGTCCGGTCCTTTGCCGTCAATCCAAATTGGTGATTAGGTTGCTTAGGCAACAAATGTTGATTTGTTTAGCTTTGCAACCAAACCAACCATAATTTGGCACAAGTAAAAGCTACATCCAAAGTTTGCCAATAATATGCTTGTACTCTTGTTAACATGTTCTGACAGCGGCTACCAATAAACTACAAGTTGTATGATGGATAATACGCCGCCGCAATTTTAATACTTGTTCTGCGTATATGAAAATTCTATGCAACTTCAGATGACACTGTTGCTATTTCCAGCTGGACGCAAGATCCAACACAGCAGCAGACCAACAAAGCACAGTAAAACAAAGCCAAACCCCATCGAAACACGTGATTACCACAGAAAAATGCTTAAAATTATACTTTATGTCACCACTTAGCTAATTGATTCAAATACAGGCGCTGCCAACCCAAATGAAATTGCATATGGAAACCTCAGCACAGCCACCTGAATCAGCCGTACAACATTGTCCCGCCTTCGGCAGACAAACCAAAGGAAGGTTAGATAAACAAGAAACAAAGCGCAAGATCATAGAAAAGGCCATCATTGTTCATTTGGGTGAGACCAGGGGAATAAAAATAAATCTGCTGCAAATGCCATGCCATCATACTTTTAGCAAACCACTACTGGTAATAACAGCCGATGTCCTGCTCTTTAGCAGACAGGCCATGCATGGCAGAAAGGGTAAAGCTGGTGCGCTGAAATAAGTGCAATGATGTACAGCACACATAGGTGAAAGCTGAGGATTAAAAAGTACTAGAAAGAATTGCTCCGAATCTGAGGTATCAGCATCTCATGATCATCAGACTAAGAAGACTTACTTAATAGCCCCCCACAATTAAGACCGCCAGACAATTTCAAGTCCATAATCAGGATTCCACGCTTCACTTGCAATTCTGTACATATAAATGCATAAAGCTTGCTCACGGATTTCAATACATTACTAGGACTGACTTAATTTGAACTAAAGTATTATCTGCGAAATTCGAAAAACTCTTAACTGCTGAAGCCATGGCTAAGTACATCAATACACAGACGGATTGAGTTTAGAGAAAGATGGGGTCATGGTCATCTAAGCGGTTCAGGAATTCATGGAACCGCCCAATGTTCTGCGCAGAAGACAGCAGATGGCAGGGATGTGCTTCGAAATTTAGATGCATTACTATGTATTGATGGAAGACAAAATCAGAACCTATGGGACTAAAAATCTAACTGGCGAAGTTTGTAGGTCAGTTCATATAATAAAAGAAACCGAAGAAAAAGAAAATAACAAAATTTGAGCATGATGCCTGGCCCATTATAGAAGGGAAAGAGCAATTCTGACACTAGATAAGACTATCAGCCTCCAATAGAACAGTCACTACACATTTTGAACACTAGAGGTGATAGTGTACACCTAGTTTCAGGCTCCTCAGCGCAAATAGAAATGGCATGATATGATGATCCTTGCAGGTTGACCATAGCAATAACCTGCCATCAGATAATTCAAATGGTAATGAGTGGAGCTGCAGAGTGCAAGGCTGAAAGCGGTTGCCCTGTGTTGATAAAAATGCTCAAACAAAGACGAGAATCTCGCTAGAATCAAAATATTTTCATGAAGCTAAAGCAGGAAAGAGGCGTCTGGTGCTAGGCCAGCCTACCCAAGTTTCTTGCATCAAGTTTACGAAAATCATCGCTGATCAGGTTAGTTTCCCTCCCCTAGCTATTCATGGAAAAGGAATCCTCCATTTAAGAGAGGAGGCTTCATCATTCATGGTAAGGAAATTTACAAATAACTCTAGCTCCACTCCCACTCTCAGATTCATGGCAAGGAAATTTACATAGTGGCTCCTGGCTGAAAGCGAGGTCGAGAACCTTGAACATTTTTCACACATTCCTATTAGCTAGGAAGGCAATACATTTCCTATATCTTTAGAATCAGGTCACATCTCATAAGCTGCTTCTACAATGAATTAAACTTGTTAAGGATCCCAAAGAAAAGTCCTTTTCTGCTAGTATAAACAAGTTCAAAGCAAGAAATAGATGCATATGTTTGCCCAAATGGTACTGGTGCAAAAATAGAAGATCATCCGAGAAACAATTACCTCATCTATTTCTTAGTACCAGGATTTGATTGCTGTTGTATCTGCTTAAGAAGGGTTGCTGCCAAGTGCAACGTTGCTTGAAGGCGCTTTTGAGGATCTCCATCAAGTTCTTCCTGGGAGGTTAGTTGCTCGCTAGGCTGCTGGCCAGAGGGAACTTCAGGTTGTACTGGAGCACTTGATGTGTGCTGCTGATGGGGCGGAGGACCTTCAGGAAGCGGAGGAACAAATGATCCTAATGGCATGGAGGAATGAGGGGGATTCATCGGAGCATGCATAGGTGGTACAACAAAACTAGAGCTAGAAAGAACAGGTGTATTGGTTGGAGGCGGAATGGGTGGATTCGGTAGTAGTGAGCCCTGTATTGGCGGTGCAGGGACCTGGAACTGCGGCATGGATGGTGGAAAAGGTGGCAGAGAGTTCTGGATAGGGATGGAACCAGACCCACTGGAGCAGCCATGTCCATGTGGATTGGAGTTCTGTACGAATCCGAATTGTTTGTTTGAGCTGTCTATAGGAACTTCTTTTCCAGGTTGGTTTTGTTGTGCAAGACGGGCAGTCAGCTGTGCAAGTTGATCCTGTGGTAGGGATACTGGGAGAGGAGGTTGATTGGGTCTAGCTACCTCCTGTGCTTTGGGTTGCACAGGAGGCCAGGGCATGCTGCTTGATGCTTCACCAGCTGCATACACAGATGCTGTCCCTTTTGGCTCTAGTGTCCTGTTATACACACGTGACATTGCATTCTGCGACAATGAACTGAAATTGCCAGAATCTGGGCCTGGATCATTAATGCTATTCGACCATCCTGAGGGCAACGTGTTCGGGAGCTGCTGATATTTATCATGTGCTATGCCACCCATACGGGAGTCAATTGGTGGCCTTTCTTGCAGTAATTGAGAGCCAGCATACAAAGAAGCACTCTCTGGCTTGTACGGCGGAACAAAATCTGTATTTGTTGGATTATAACTTCCAGCCAATGAACCAATATAATCCGGACCCTGTGGGAATGCCCTGATTTCTGGTCGATTAAGTCTTCTCAGCAAATCCAGATCCTCATGACTGCTCATATCAGTTTTCAAATGACTTGCAGAAGATGGGGGACCTCTCTCCAGTGATATGCGATTTGGAGAGCTATAATCTGGGTTTGACTGCAGAAACTTCAGAAGAACTCCGGATATGCTAACTTTTCCAGGCACCCTCAACACTTGCTCAGAGAAATCTGACGGGGGAACAAGAAACAAGGTGCTCCTTTCTCCAAGTTTACAAACTGCCGCACGCTGCCATTTTTCACACATTCCTATTAGCTAGAAAGGCAATACATTTCCTATATCTTTAGAATCAGGTCACATCTCATATGCTGCTTCTACAATGAATTAAACTTGTTAAGGATCCCAAAGAAAAAGTCCTTTTCTGCTAGTATAAACAAGTTCAAAGCACGAAATAGATGCATAGTGTTTGCCCAAATGGTACTGGTGCAAAAATAGAAGATCATCCGAGAAACAATTACCTCATCTATTTCTTAGTACCAGGATTTGATTGCTGTTGTATCTGCTTAAGAAGGGTTGCTGCCAAGTGCAACGTTGCTTGAAGGCGCTTTTGAGGATCTCCATCAAGTTCTTCCTGGGAGGTTAGTTGCTGGCTCGGCTGCTGGCCAGAGGGAACTACAGGTTGTACTGGAGCACTTGATGTGTGCTGCTGATGGGGCGGAGGACCTTCAGGAAGTGGAGGAACAAACGATCCTAATGGCATGGAGGAATGAGGGGGATTCATCGGAGCATGCATAGGTGGTACAACAAAACTAGAGCTAGAAAGAACAGGTGTATTGGTTGGAGGCGGAATGGGTGGATTCGGTAGTAGTGAGCCCTGTATTGGCGGTGCAGGGACCTGGAACTGCGGCATGGATGGTGGAAAAGGTGGCAGAGAGTTCTGGATAGGGATGGAACCAGACCCACTGGAGCAGCCATGTCCATGTGGATTGGAGTTCTGTACGAATCCGAATTGTTTGTTTGAGCTGTCTATAGGAACTTCTTTTCCAGGTTGGTTTTGTTGTGCAAGACGGGCAGTCAGCTGTGCAAGTTGATCCTGTGGTAGGGATACTGGGAGAGGAGGTTGATTGGGTCTAGCTACCTCCTGTGCTTTGGGTTGCACAGGAGGCCAGGGCATGCTGCTTGATGCTTCACCAGCTGCATACACAGATGCTGTCCCTTTTGGCTCTAGTGTCCTGTTATACACACGTGACATTGCATTCTGCGACAATGAACTGAAATTGCCAGAATCTGGGCCTGGTTCATTAATGTTATTCGACCATCCTGAGGGCAATGTGTTCGGGAGTTGCTGATATTTGTCGTGCGCTATGCCGCCCATACGGGAGTCAATTGGTGACCTTTCTTGCAGTAATTGAGAGCCAGCATACAAAGAAGCACTCTCCGGCTTGTAAGGCGGAACAAAAGCTGTATTTGTTGGATCATAACTTCCAGCCAATGAACCGATATAATCCGGACCCTGTGGGAATGCCCTGATTTCTGGTCGATTAAGTCTTCTCAGCAAATCCAGATCCTCATGACTGCTCATATCAGTTTTCAAATGACTTGCAGAAGATGGGGGACCTCTCTCCAGTGATATGCGATTTGGAGAGCTATAATCTGGGTTTGACTGCAGAAACTTCAGAAGAACTCCGGATATGCTAACTTTTCCAGGCACCCTCAACACTTGCTCAGAGAAATCTGACGGGGGAACAAGAAACAAGGTGCTCCTTTCTCCAAGTTTACAAACTGCCGCACGCTGCTTATCAGCAAGGTAATTCATGAATTCGTTATAAGTTGCCATGTCAGCATCATTTTCTGGAACAAAAAATACCACCCAGCTGGCAGCAGCTTGATAGTAGTGCTTAGCAAGCATATCCAGACTTGTCCTAGCAGTGCAATTCAGAAACTCGGGCCTAAAATGTACAAAGAAATGGAGCGAACATCAGCATTCTTAGTTAATCTAGTTATGTTAATATGTAAAATTATGTGAATTGATTGATATCATATCCCAGTGGCTGGGATGCCACTCATAAGAAACAAAGTATATATAATAAATCATAAGTGCTCCAAATAAATGATGAGAATATTACTAATGTAGATGTTGTGTCGTCAAATGTAGCTCAAATATATAGGGAAAACAAAACTTACAGCGTGAAGTTAAGGACCTTCCCAACTGGGAAGCACCGAGCTCGGCAGATTGGTGTGCCTCCCTTTGCTATTGTGCCGTTCCAGCTCCATTCTTCCTTAAGAGCAGGTTCATGATATTCAGGAGTCAATCTATCCACTTCACCTAGATGCCTAGCAGAACTGTCTTGAACATGCCATGGTTCATGTTTATCAATTAGTGGGGTTTGATTCCTTAAAGAATCAATTTGATGTCTATCATGAATACGAGTAGTCTCATAAGAAGCCTGATAAGTTCTAGTGTGTAAATCATCTTCTGGCAGATCATCGAGAGGCCTCCTCAGGTAGCCAGAGAAATTTTTTCCTGGGCCAAATTCTGAGAAAGGATAGTCCGGAAGTTCAGTATCATGCACGACACCCCTCAGCTTCTTAGTAACTGGGTATGAATTATCTTCAACATCCCAATGATCTTTCAACGGAAAGGGTCTCCGAGGTCGATCAACAGGAATGTTATGCCATGGGGCATCACTCCTGACAGAAGGGCTGGGCCTAAGCTGCTCATAAAACTCCTCAGGAATCCTTTCTGGATGTTGTTCCCGTCTTCTAGAAGGCTGAGTGCTAGAAACAGGGCCAAGCTCCACTCCAGGTTCCTGGTGAAAATAATTATTCCTTCTGAAGTTCACATCATCAGGATCTCTCAATAATCTGTCAGTGCCATACTGTGGTGGCGACATGCAGAAATCTCTTGAAGGGCCATCAAAAGGCCTAGCCCTAGAAAAAGCCTAATGGCATGGAGGAATGAGGGGGATTCATCGGAGCATGCATAGGTGGTACAGCAAAACTAGTGCTAGAAAGAATAGGTGCATTGGCTGGACGCGGAATGGGTGGATTTGGTAGTAGTGAGCCTTGTATTGGCGGCGCATGGACCTGGAACTGCGGCATGGATGGTGGAACAGGTGGCAGAGAGTTCTGGATAGGGATGGAACCAGAGCCACTGGAGCAGCCTGTCATCACTATAGCATGTCCATGTGGATTGGAGTTCTGTACGAATTCAAATTGTTTGTTTGAGCTGTCTATAGGAACTTCTTTTCCAGGTTGGTTTTGTTGTGCAAGACGGGCAGTCAGCTGTGCAAGTTGATCCTGTGGTAGGGATACTGGGAGAGGAGGTTGATTGGGTCTAGCTACCTCCTGTGCTTTGGGTTGCACAGGAGGCCAGGGCATGCTGTTTGATGCTTCACCAGTTGCATACACAGATGCTGTCCCTTTTAGCTCTAGTGTCCTGTTATACACATGTGACATTGCATTCTGCGACAATGAACTGAAATTGCCAGAATCTGGGCCTGGTTCATTAATGTTATTCGACCATCCTGAGGGCAATGTGTTCGGGAGTTGCTGATATTTGTCGTGCGCTATGCCGCCCATACGGGAGTCAATTGGTGACCTTTCTTGCAGTAATTGAGAGCCAGCATACAAAGAAGCACTCTCCGGCTTGTAAGGCGGAACAAAAGCTGTATTTGTTGGATCATAACTTCCAGCCAATGAACCGATATAATCCGGACCCTGTGGGAATGCCCTGATTTCTGGTCGATTAAGTCTTCTCAGCGAATCCAGATCCTCATGACTGCTCATATCAGTTTTCAAATGACTTGAAGAAGATGGGGGACCTCTCTCCAGTGATATGCGATTTGGAGAGCTATAATCTGGGTTTGACTGCAGAAACTTCAGAAGAACTCCGGATATGCTAACTTTTCCAGGCACCCTCAACACTTGCTCAGAGAAATCTGACGGGGGAACAAGAAACAAGGTGCTCCTTTCTCCAAGTTTACAAACTGCCGCACGCTGCTTATCAGCAAGGTAATTCATGAATTCGTTATAAGTTGCCATGTCAGCATCATTTTCTGGAACAAAAAATACCACCCAGCTGGCAGCAGCTTGATAGTAGTGCTTAGCAAGCATATCCAGACTTGTCCTAGCAGTGCAATTCAGAAACTCGGGCCTAAAATGTACAAAGAAATGGAGCGAACATCAGCATTCTTAGTTAATCTAGTTATGTTAATATGTAAAATTATGTGAATTGATTGATATCATATCCCAGTGGCTGGGATGCCACTCATAAGAAACAAAGTATATATAATAAATCATAAGTGCTCCAAATAAATGATGAGAATATTACTAATGTAGATGTTGTGTCGTCAAATGTAGCTCAAATATATAGGGAAAACAAAACTTACAGCGTGAAGTTAAGGACCTTCCCAACTGGGAAGCACCGAGCTCGGCAGATTGGTGTGCCACCCTTTGCTATTGTGCCATTCCAGCTCCATTCTTCCTTAAGAGCAGGTGCATGATATTCAGGAGTCAATCTATCCACTTCACCTAGATGCCTAGCAGAACTGTCTTGAACATGCCATGGTTCATGTTTATCAATTAGTGGGGTTTGATTCCTTAAAGAATCAATTTGATGTCTATCATGAATACGAGTAGTCTCATAAGAAGCCTGATAAGTTCTAGTGTGTAAATCATCTTCTGGCAGATCATCGAGAGGCCTCCTCAGGTAGCCAGAGAAATTTTTTCCTGGGCCAAATTCTGAGAAAGGATAGTCTGGAAGTTCAGTATCATGCACGACACCCCTCAGCTTCTTAGTAACTGGGTATGAATTATCTTCAACATCCCAATGATCTTTCAACGGAAAGGGTCTCCGAGGTCGATCAACAGGAATTTTATGCCATGGGGCATCACTCCTGACAGAAGGGCTGGGCCTAAGCTGCTCATAAAACTCCTCAGGAATCCTTTCTGGATGTTGTTCCCGTCTTCTAGAAGGCTGAGTGCTAGAAACAGGGCCAAGCTCCACTCCAGGTTCCTGGTGAAAATAATTATTCCTTCTGAAGTTCACATCATCAGCATCTCTCAATAATCTGTCGGTGTCATACTGTGGTGGCGACAAGCGGAAATCTCTTGAAGGGCCATCAAAAGGCAGAGCCCTAGTAAAACCTTCAAAGTCTTCCTCGTAGATACGTCGAGCATTAGGTTGGGGCGAATACGGGGGAACATAAGTATGTCTCCCAACTTCTGCTGCACCTTCATTTCGTGAAAAACATATGCTTACTCGTGGATTATTGAAAAGCTTTCCCTGAAGTGCTTCTTTTGCCCTGCAGGCTGCTGAAATACTAGTGTATTGCACAAATGCATATGTACGGCCTGGGAATGTTGTTATCCTGATAATCTCCCCAAACGGCGAAAAAGCTTCCCACAACGTTGCCTCATCTACCTTTAAACCATGAGGTAAACCTATCCATAAAACCTCACTAGGTTCAGTAGACCTATTTCTTTTAGATTTATCTACTGTTTTTTCAGGACTTGGTTGCTGTTTTCTTCCACGTTCAATGGAATGACGCTCATCAGCATATTGCATATATCTGTCATCCATTGGGATACCTGAAGCCTTGTCCTGTAAATTCAAATACTTTAGGTAACCTGGTACCATTTTATGCGTGCAACAGCGTAAATGCAAAATAACAAGAGGTCCTGGTACACCAGATTGATGATGGTAGACAAAATAAACCATCACTGGTTTAGTCCGGAATAATTGAATCATCATATTTCCGATTTCATAGCAATCCATACCAAGCCAAAGGCATGAATTATATTTAGTAACCACATAGAAACTTTAGCACCTGTGATTGCTAGTACGACATGATGGAATGCAAATGCAAACAATTATCCTCAATATTGCTTAGGTCAGCCATTTGAAGGACACTGATGGTCATTCCAAATTATTGGGATACCGTAGTTCAAAATAATCTTACGGAAGCATTGGCACCTTATCAGTTATTGCTATAAACAACTAATTGCTGCTTACACCAATATTTCAGGAAGCATATCTTTAGTTCTGACACATCCTCGCTGCTGATGCGGACGGGATATGTCTGTGGTGGCATAGAAGGTCCAAGGAAAACAAGAAATCTGATCCATAATGATATTGCTGCCAGACCTGGCAACCAGTTATAATTCTCAATTTCCTATCCGATTTTATTTGTTTTATTGACCAATACTAGGATCAAAATGGGTACTGCAGACAAATTGCATAAGTGGTGCATGACTTATTAGATGATATATCATCTATCTTTTCTCTTTTGGGATTATATCAATACATATGTTGCCATAAGGCCACATTAGTATGATCTGCTTGGCAGGAATTGCTGAACTTATCATAATTCATAATCGTTCCGGTTAATGGTGTTTGGATGTTTTCTAGTTGTACTCGTTATTTTATAGGTACAAATCACATGGCAGTCGTTGTAATATTCTTGCATTCTTATTCAAACAAGACAAATCGACCCAACAGCATTGAGGTCTGGGCAACTGTTATGACATGGTATAATCTTGACATGTGGCAACAAAATAACATGACACCATCCTTGACCAGGAGTTGGCTGCTTCTGAGCGTATGTCCAAGAAGGCAAGAAGGGGCTTCATGGACACACTATGCAGAACATAAAAAAATAAAATACAAGAGTCTTCCTGTTTCAATACCTTGAGCAATGGCTTCTAAAAAGAAGACATTCAGAGAGGAAGAGCTTGCTCAGTCACTTAGTCTTTTACTGTTTTGTTTCGGAAGAGTCACGATGGCCACTTAGTGGCTTTTGGGGTTTGTGCCTTTGTGTGGTTTGACGTTCATGTAATTGGTGCTGGCTGAACTGCCTGTTAATAGTTATTGCCGTTCATGTATTTGCAGAAGATTAAATTTAGTCTAAAATGGTCTTAGCGTGACTGGAGTTACTACCACATGAGACATTAAATGAGTTTAGTAACAGTAGTTTCATCAGGGCATCAGGATGCCATGTAAAAAGGTGTTCCTATTAATCAAAATAGAATGCTGACCGTGTTATTTCAACCAGCAACCCACCATTTTGTGATTATATGGTCAAATTGGTTGATTATAAGAAATCATAAGAGAGACGTCAAATTGTATCACTTAACCAGCCAATCTATTGAACATGATTATATCCACGTCAATGTCTGTCTAGACATGATGCTGTAAGGACCAAAGATCTTTCCCATGTTTCAAGAGACTTCGGATATCATTGTTGTTTCCTGTACTCTAGTATAGATACAATCCCATGGAATTACTTGTTTGTGTGCGCGACAGATCAGGTGTAGTTAGCAGTTGCAAACATGTTGTGCACTGTAAATCAGTCTTTAGTGACAGAAGAAATAATATAAGCCAACACATGAATATAACACTGTCACACTGTAAATTATAAGAAATATGTATATATAATTGAGGAAGTACATTAGACAAAAAAACTTGGCCTGTGTGGTTAAAGTGTACAGAGGTCACAAATGTATTTTTAATGCCCACGCCACATGTAACCTAAAAAAACGAGATAATGATTTCTCACTAATAAAATTTTCAGTCCCATGGAAGTTATTTCAAGATGCACATCATATAGGTTCATATTGTGAACGAAAAGGTCTGGGAAAGCTTCATAGTGCCAAGCATTGAATAAAGAAGCATGCCGAGGAAATATAACATGACTTATCAATTATATTAGGACCCTAAGCTTGCTGCAAGCCATCTCTGATGCTTCATGAACTCGTGTTGCCTTTTGATCAAACAAAGAATGTCAAAGTAGTTTTCATGTCCATACAATTTCACCTGATTTATCCTTAAAATTGTTTCGCATCAGGATGAAACATTAGGTTATGTGATGATCAAACCATGAAGATGCCCCTGAGCATCTAAAAAATAAGAATACACTATATCTGGACCACAACCAGAAAAATCAACTTTTTAGAGTTGTCGATTCCAAGAAGGATGACTAGGTCAGTCACATGATAACAATCCTAATAACTATATTAATCTGAGATGTTTAACTTTTGCCTTGCTTAGGACACTTGATTATTAAGAGTTACTAATGTATGGACTGTGGGAGTGAATTATTGACCTTAGTATTCAATTGTTATGTCTAAATGAATCCTACATTGGTAAGATTCACCACATATGAACAAAAGAGGTATTCTCCATTAGCAAAGAACACGGAAAGAACTGCTCTGCTATTCTTGCACATGATACAGATGAGCATGTTTCGGTCTAATCTGACAGTAGGCAAAACTGTGAATTGTAACTTGGCACTCAGCTTGTTACGAAACTTAATGGTTCTCGTCTCAATTTCCAGTCTCAATTTCCATCGTTGTGAACATGACAAGAGTAGCGCAATACACCCGTGATATTTTCAAGGCAAAGCAAATGCGTACGAACAGAGGATGTTCGACACTAACCCCCTTGGAAAACTCGATCCTAACGGGCGCCCCGCCGAGCCGGGCACCCTGCAGCTCCCGCACGGCCGCGACGGCGTCCTCCTCCCGCATGAAGCTCACGAACGCGAAGCTCCGGCCCGGGTCGCGGGCGATGCCCTCGACGTCGCCGCACCGGAGGAACAGCTCCGACAGGTCGGACGCCGTGACGCCCGGCGCCAGGCCGCCCACCCACAGGTGCCGGGACGGCGGCGCCACCCCCCAGCCGGACGCCCG
>LAPY01000426.1:116605-133960 GCA_000970635.1 Eragrostis tef | reverse complement strand
GCCGGCGGGGTGGCCGCGTGGTGGGTCGCGCTCGCGGTCTGCGTCGGCGTCGCCGGCGTCGGCCTCGCGCTTGGCAGGTTCCTCTGCTGATTGATCAACATCGTTATCCGGATTTTTGTACAGCCAAAACTTTCGGATCATGTCATCCACCGAATGCGCACCGCAAATGTTCATCCTAATAGTACCACACATGTTCTTTGTAAATTTGACGCAGTTCGTTGAAATTTGCAAATGAACATTTGCATTCTCGCGCTGTTGTAAATTCTAGAAGAAATTACGACTTGCAAACATAGAGAAGCTGCAAGAATGGAATGGAGACTAGCTTTGTCCAAACAAAGTAGGATTAGCGAGAGAACACAGCATTGGGACCTGAACCTGCCGTACCCATCTCTGCACGCTTTCAAGGAAAACAACAGGAATTCTCATGTTCTCAAGTATCCACATCCACGCCCTCAGCTTCTCACATTTTGATTCCTGCCTTCAGGTTCCCGCGATGCTGCGATAACTTTTGCTGGGTCGTTTTCAATAGGTTATCGGCTTATCTGGTCCTGGCCCAGCCATTGATGTACGTTGACTGCGACTCGTCTACGCTAACTTGTACGGTACTGGGCAAGATACAGACGCAATAGGGGTGGACTTCGTTACCTTGATTCTTATCTGCTTGAGTTTGGTTTTCTAAGTGATATCACCAATTGTATTTTACACTCAACACTTTGGCATGGGTAAATTGGTGTGGATTCTCAGGATGAGCCTTTTTACCGACATTACCGGTTTCGAAACATATTACCATGGGTATCGAATTTGGGTACCACTGAAGTGACAATTTGCCACCATCCAAGGACCGTCAAAAAATTCGTCTCCAGTTAGATTGCCTTAAGATTACAAATGAAAGTAAAATGCTATTATGATAAGCATTCCTACAGTGTTACTGCAAAGAAGAGACAAGCTGAACCGGAACTAGAGCAGGGGCCTGCATTTGGAATGATACCAAAATTTGGAATGATAAGCCTTACACTCAACACCAGAATTACATAGGGTTTCCAGAAGTTTAGACAGAAACAGATAGCAAAAGCTTTCGCCAACATTCAGACAAAGATCAGAAACATCCTCCATCATCACTCCTCGTCTGGAGGCGTTTCGGCATCCTCCTCCTTCTGGACTGGATGGAAGCATACTGGAGGATCAACACTAGGGGGCGGCCTTGATCTGCATTGTTCTGTCGACGGTCCACCTCCGCTACTGACTAGAAGGCATTCCACACCTCTGATCACGTTTTACTTCGACAGTCCTTGCATGACGCAGCCCAGAAAGTTCAGCATTGTATACAATCTCATTTGATGCTCGAATTAATTTTTATCAAACATGCTCTGTTCCTGGCCTTCCAGATAGCCCAACAGACAGTAACACAAGGAGACATTAGGAAGAAATTTGCGCGCCTACAGATAATACTGTGACACAGATTTCGGAATGCAGTCTGCTCCTAGAGAAGTGTCTACAAACCCCCTCACCACTTTGGCAATGGGGGAAAGGAAGAATAATTGATTAGCACTCTCAAGCTGAGTACAAAAGTCACAAATTAGTTCCTTTCCATTTGTATCAGTAACCAGATGAAGATACAGGTCAAACATATAAACATTGTCAAAGTAACCAGATGAAGATACTGGTTCCTTTCCATTTGTATCCTTCACGCTGAGACTTTGAAGGGGTGCACGGACAGGGAAGCGACTATCCTTGCATTGTCCTTCTGGTACATTCGGGAAGCCCGGAATGCTCTACGGAATAGGGAAATTATGGTATACCCCCACTGTATTGTTGAAAAAACAATCCTTGCATATGTGGACATGGTGTTGATGCACTTGTATGAACCAATCAATCCCAACAGGCGTGACCCCTTCTAGGCCTAAACAATGGTGAATGTGGATGCAACTGTGTTTCAGAAGAACAATCATATGGGGGTGGGCATTGTGATCAGAGATCAAAGCCAGGGCGTTGATAAGATCACGAACCGAGAAGTAGCGGAGGAGATTGCCTTCAGGCCGGCAGTGCTCTTAGCTTCTGAACTCCAGTATAATCGGACGATAGTCGCTTTGGACTGCCTCCCTTCGATTAAAGAAAAAAACTCAAGTCAGAGGCAACTGATCGCTCTCAAATTGGGATCATCACTCAAGACATCAAGATGGCGGCCAGAGAGTCTCATGTTACCTTTTCTTTTGTCCATGTTAACAGATTTTGTAATGAGGTAGCTCATGTACTAGCTAAGTCAGCCAATCAAATTTCTAAGTAGGTCTGGTTTCATGTACCACCAGATTTTATCTGGTCACCTCTTTGCAACGACAGGTTAAATTAATGAAATGAAATTCTACCCATTTTTGCAAAAAAAATATTGAAATGCTACCTATTACTTTAAAAAAAGCTACGAAGAATTCACCTGCTAAGTACAAATCTCTGACTTTCACAAGATCATACCACTATGGAGAGTCACCATTTCTGTGTTTCACCTAAGCTATAGTAGAGCTGCCCAAGTATTTTTTTTATTCAAAAAATTCCATCCATACCATCACTTTTGGTGTGATTTTCATCATACCATCACCTTGTGTCAATGACATGTGGGATCTGATCCCATATGTCATAGACTAACTTGATGGTACAGATGAAAACTGCTTCTAAAGTGATGGTATGGATGTGAATAGCCTTCTTACAATCTCTTGCCAAATGCATGCCTTCTTCATTTTCAAGATTCCACCACCATTTGCACAAGAGGTTGTAGTTCATTTTTCTTAGTCCTTTATACCCAACTCCCCTTTCTGTTTGGGGTTCAAATTACACCGATTTGACCACACGAACGAGAGAAAAATGAAACATCTCAACACAGAAGGAGATAACTCCGTTTCTGCTGTTACCTATTCAAAATCGATCCGGCCATCCAAATCACTTCTATGCGCAAATTATAAGAGTCTTTTTTCTTCAGGAGGGTGAAGGATTGTCTCGAATCTGCATCGCCCAGGTACATCTGTGCTCCCGTCCAAATGGAACCTTGTTGTGGTCGTAAAGGGCCGCTGGGGTCGGTGGCACCTGCTCCCCTTCGCTCACTCCTGGACTAGCGATGCCATTGCCAGCTCCAAAAACAACTCGAATCTAGTAGACAGGAGGCTCAACTTTATTAGAGGCCAATATGTACATTATGGTCGCCTGATTCGAGAATAGGAATTGTGCTAAGTCTATCGTTGCGCAAAGGTGAAAGAAATTGGACGGAAATTGATCGCACATGTTTGAATTTTGCTGCGTTCGTCCGTTCGTTTTCAGCCAACTGTTGATGGTTTGATAGCGTCACAGATTCGTGGGGGACAGGGCATGTCCTTCTCGGTCGGATGGCATTCAGGAGATGACTGCGGCGTGTCCTCAACAAAAAGCCCAGGCTAAACATTCATGTTTTTGTCTTCTTCACCAACAACGTTGATTCGTTTAGAAGTGGGTCATAAGAATATAAACCGGTTGAAGTAAGGATTTTTTAAAAAAAAATTGAAGAACAAGTTAAAGCGATGATATTATTAGTTCATGCCTTATTAGCTTGTACACGCTTCACTGACTTCTCGGTTACCCCATTGCCGCATCAGGGGCGGCTAAGGCGACCGAAGCAAAGCTTATCAGCTTAATTATTGCCATGCAACATGCAGAAAATTATCGTATCTTCAACTGAACACAACCATCGAGAAATAAAACATGAAATCGTCCTTTAAGCTGTTCTTTTTTTTCGAAATATTCTTCGTTTCAATTACGATATGATTCTGAAATAATTCAGCTCCTGATTGAGGTGGACTCAACGGGTGAAACCTACCCTGCTCAACTGCACAATAGATGGCAAAGTTATCCGCACGCCCGCCCACCGCCTATGATGTAGCCAAGACGGCGTCGTCTTCTTCCTTTCGGTCAATGCATTAGGTGAACAGAAAAGTTCTTCGTTCATGGGTACCAGGCACTAGCAAAGCTTGCAGCGAAATGAACAAAGTTAGGTCAATGCATGCGTCCTTTTGCACAACACTACAGGCCACCTGGGTTATATAAACTCAGTAATTACTAATAGGACCACGTTGTACCGCAGCAAAACAAGCTTTCTTGGAGTTAAAATTTTTAAAAAGATAAAGCTTTCTTCGAGTTGGGTAAATTTTGCCTCTTGCAGTCCTAGCCTTTTGACGAACGATGCATCATCAGCTTTCCACTGCTTCCTCAGTTCTTCTTGGACAGAGACTGCCGGCTGCCACGGCACCACTACTGCAGCTAAACAATTCGTTAATGCCTTTAAGCTTTGGCATCAGTTCCCCTAACCACTCCTCCTCGCTCTGCCTTTCTTTAATCATCTCCTCCGTTTAATCTGTTATGCCTGTTCTGTGACAAATGATGGACGCAGGTCTAGCAGTCTAGAAGAATTGGGCAAGGAAATATGATTAATTAGAAAACAGAGCTGGTGTGTAAGCGATGCCGTTGAAAACCTATCTTGATGTATGGCCGCCGGAATTGCGTGGATATATGGCCATGCTGGCATGCTGTTCCATAACGATCATTGACGACGACCCACCTACCATGCTTGGATTTTCATACGGAAAAGAAGACGGATGCGTGTGAGATAGCGACAGAATCCTGAAAACGCCGCTTGCTCCGTGATGCTCATGCGAGCCAGCAAGGAACGGCGGCATTTCAGCGTTCATTTGAACGTTCAAAAGCACAGGGATTTTTTTAGAGGCGAAACATTCCATTCCATTCTCTTTAATCTACAAAAAAAAATGCGTGGCTTAAAACACCAGCATAAAAGCGTGGATTAAACAAAACAAAATACTTGCATGGAGCACAGGAAATGATTGAAGGAAGATAAGTCAGTACTACTCAACGCGAACGAATCTCTGAAGCAGAACGAGAAATTCAACTCAGGGACGGAAATGAGAGGGAAGGAGCAGAAACTTGGACCAAACAACTCCCTGTTATCCTGCAGCCGCCGCGTATTCCATCATGACAGCCGTGTGATGTGTAGTGGCTCTATAAAAAGGACCTTCCAACCTCCGCAGTCCATCGTGCCAACCCACACACTTTGCGAGATATTGCTATAGTTCCTGCACCCCATACAAACACTCTGCATTCGCTCTCTGGTCCCTCTCGAGGTTGTAACCATGGCGTCCCGCTCCGCTCTGATCGCGCTGCTCGTCGCCGTGAGCTGCGCCGCCGCGGCCTCGGCGACCACGTACACCGTCGGTGACGGCCAGGGGTGGACGACCGGCGTCGACTACTCCGGCTGGACAAGTGGCAAGAACTTCGCGGTCGGAGACAAGCTTGGTGAGTTTAATTTTCTGTGCTTAATTAGCGACTTACCTGTTTATTCAGTATCCTGCATGCTTGTAAGCTTGTTGTTGCACACTTTCTCCTCACAGTTCTTTTTTTTCCATTTATTAAAAAAAATTGATCATCCACAGTAAAGTTTCATCATTATCTTATTACGACCTGATCACGTTGCCCACGATTTTTTCTTTGCTTTGCTTCTGCAGTGTTCAACTTCGCCAGTGGGGCGCACACGGTGACCGAGGTCAGCAAGAGCGACTACGACTCCTGCTCCACCAGCAACTCCATCAGCAACGATAACAACGGCCCGGCCACCATCACCCTCAACAGCGCCGGCGCCCACTACTACATCTGCGGCATCGCCGGCCACTGCTCCGGCGGCATGAAGCTCGCCGTCACCGTCGGCTCCGGCTCCGGCGGCTCCCCCGCCGCCCCCGGCACGCCCAGCTCCCCCTCCACCCCGAACGGCGCGTCCGCGCGCATGCAGGCCGGCCCCGCCCTCGCCGTGGCCGCCGGCGTCCTCGTCAAGCTTGCCCTGTTCTGATCGCCGTGAGCGTGGCCAGTGTGGAGGCAGTGCAGGGTTCTTGAGCGTTTCTCTCTCTGACAGCCGGCGTGCATGTACCTACGTACGTTTCCGTTCCACGGTAGAGTGGTTGGTTTCGTGATGTATGATTTATGCTTTGTTGGTTCGCGTGTTCGACTTTGCCACTGTAGTGGTTGCTTTCATGATCCATTTCCCCTTCATGTTTTATATTTTTTGCCCCATTACTTTGCTGTTACATAATCACCTCTGAATTATCATATCACTGCTCAAAAGTGTTGTTAGCCGCCTCTGAAGCTGTGCTTCTTCGCTAGTGACTGAACCAACTATTTCAATATCACCATTTGTTCGATTTTCAGCTTATCCATATGAATGCTGAGGAGGCCACCACTCGTCCTAATAGTCTTTTATTTAAACAAATTCAGCGAGATATTTCCCAATTGGATGTTTTGAATTCTCTGAAGCCGACTTCTTGAGAAGTTAGCTTCTAGAGCGCAAAAGATAAAACTGAAGCTTGGCAAGTCACGCTGAACAATGCATTAGGTATTGGTGTACATGGCAACCTGGCTTGAGGTGAGAGTGATTTGGGCGGTTGGGTTAGGTAACAATGACGATGCGACTAAACTAGAGGAAATCAAATATGGAATAATCCATGGAAAACTAGTGTCGAACGAAAGTGATTTGGATGGATGGTACATGTCGTTAGAAGTTCCCAAAGTGGTCCAACTTCCAAACATGTACAATGAAACATCTTTATAAAAGCAACGACGAAAAGCGCGGAGGAGCCCCTGCTGTGCGCAAGTGAAAAACGTGAAGGTTACAAAAACAAGTGGAAGAAGTCAGCTGCAAATGAGCCTCACATAGGCTAAGTGACTTCAGCGGCAATGCCATTTGCCAGTACATGTATATGTTGTCTTTCCATGGTTCAGAACATGTTTTGAGTTTGTCCTTCCTTTTTTAAGTCCCTAACGTCCACAAGAAAATTTGATCATCACCTACTCCAACTTTTGAACTCTGGAATCGAATATTGCATCCTTGACTAATAAGAGCGCTTTAGAAGGGATGACGACAATACGTCAATAGATGAAGCAAAGCATGGAGGTGAATGATTTTTCAAGATTCGTCACATCCCTGGTAGTAGTTGGGGACTTGGAGGGGAAGCAGGAATGCACTTTCGGAGTGACGTGCTTTGTCAAGTCCCTCGATGAAAAGGATGGGCCAACGGTGCGCGCCAAGGTGAGTTTGCATAGGTTGGTTAATTTAAGCATTGACATTAGGATGTTTCACACATTCGGAAGTCATCGAACTAAACTCAAGTGAGCTTCCGCATCCTGTTACTTAGGGGCAACCATAATCGTGGAGGAGACAATGGGACGCAAGCTGATGTAGCCATAGATTCGAGATCCTTTCGGACCGTTTCCTGTGTCATCGCCTCCGGTTGGTTGCGGACACGTCCTCACCTTAGTACGAAGCTGGTACATGCAGCGATGGACCATGTCAAAGCTCCACATGGACCACATCAACGGCGTGTCCCAAATTTGGGCAAGTAGGATTATAAGGCCCCCTTCAGAATGCTGGTGAGCTTACAAGTAGATAAATTCAACTATTCACAAATGTCCTAGGACTATTCTGTTTTGGGGAGCTCTACAAAGGGGTAGTCACAAAACTGCTCACCCAAAGAATCAGGCGAGGAGCAGTTTTTAGTGCTGTGAGAGGGATAGAGAAGCTTAAAAACCTGCTCCTCCCCGCTCCCTCCCCCAGCATGGGAGGGAAAAAGAAGCAAAAGCTGTTTTGCCAAACGGTTTGCAAAACAGATCAGGAAATCAATTTTTTCATAGAATGCAAAGCAAAATCTGTTAGAAGGAATTATTCCGAAGAAGATGCCCATAAACCAAACAATTGAGCACCATGATCTGTAATGAAGGCTTGAAACCTTTAGCAATTGACCTCCAGTCAACAGAACTAGGGGGGAACTCCCACTGTTTCACTCCTAAAGAAGAGGTTACAGGAGTGCAGTTTTTCGCAAAGGGCGAAAGAAAAGAACTGATAAGGAAGAAGGATCGGGTACATGAGAACCGGACGTCCTCAACATATCAGCTAGATATACAAAACTACCAAAACCTCTATATCCCTACACAGACAGTAGCCTAGAGGAACTTGGCTATTCATCCTCTATGTTGGATGGGCACGCCCCATGTATACTGTTGAATACAATCTACAAAAGTGCAAATTCTGAAAGCATCTTCCTTCGACTTCATGATGCCATGCTTGGTTATCTGCGTGTAACCTTGCAGTTCCATCTCATGTATTGAAAGAATCTTGTAAATGAAATAAATCCTTCCATGCCTTGGTCCAGAACACTACAAGAAGACATAAATTCTTCAGATGACCATAACGAAACAATCTGAAGCAAAAAACCTACCCCATAAAAAAGAACCAAGTATAGAGGTGCCTAATTGGACATCTCCAGTTTTGAATTCTCCCAGGCCAGTTCAGCTACTAAGGTAGTTGTGTTCAAAATATGTATGGTTGAACAATCCTGGTTCAGAGGTAACCAGGGTGCATGACATGCAGAAAACAGAGAAATCGCAATGCACAAACTATCCAAGGAAAGATTGTGTCACTTACACTTTACAGGATAGACCAGCAGAAGTATATTACTGGTCAGATAATTTCACTCGGTCGTTTCTCAAACCAATTGCCTCTAACAAATCTTCACTGTTGCCTTCAGCAACTTCCATTTCCTTTATCTTTTCAAGCTGCCTGAGGAGGTCTAACCTGTCTGGGGCATACGTGGATGGGATCTACACAGTGACAAATGAAAAAAAGATATTTACAATTTGCAAAGGTGGAGGAAATAATGAGGCATCATAGACCACTGACCATTGATGGTACATATCTCTGGATAAATGCCAAAATAGCGGCATGTCCAACAGCAGTAACCTGGCAACAAAAAAAGTTGTTTACAATAATCTATTGATGAATATATTTACATTTACATTTGATACTATATTTAGAAGTTAGAAATATGACTGATGTCGCTCTGAACACCGAACAAAATACTTGGCCATGACAATTCAGACCCAGATAAGATTAGGTTGGCCAAAGTCAATGTAGATGAGGTAAATAGTTGGTAGGATTGCAATTGGAAACAGTAATGTGGACCTATACCTAAAAAGCCTTTATTTGTTCAAGAGACAAAAAACCAAAGTAAAAGAAAGACTCACTGGAAGGAGCATGAGTATTCCTATAGGAACAACTGATGCCAAATCCGTCAGGGTTCTTTGAAGAGCCTGTTTTTCCTTCTGAGTTAGCTCATCCCCAATAAGAGCTCTTTTTAGCAAACCCATAGCTGCTCCTGTATCAATTGCTAATAGTTGTGTGCCTTGCACCACGGTCTGCGCAGGAGGGGGGGAAAGTGTTGTTTTTAAACAACAAAATAACTGACGTGAACTGTATTGTAATGTAATGAGCACCAGTTGGTGGCAAAGAAAAAGTATAGAAACAATTTCGATTATTTGAGCCTTCCATTAAAATTGTACACAATGATACCATGAATGCCTTCAGGAAACATTAGAATGCCATGACAGAACAAGAAAAGCAGATTAAGATGTAGAAATGAATGGTTTCAAAACCACAATAACAAATGTAAAATATGTAACATGCTTCTATCATTTCTATGAGACCAGGTACATTCAAATGCATCATACCGTTGTAGTCTCCTTAACCTTCTCCACCGACTTGGTAATAACATTTTCCTTCTTGCTAGCCGTAGTGGGAGATGCTGACAATGCTGGTGATGTGGTTGCTTCATCTGGGACATCATTCGCCTGGAGAAAAATAAAAACAGAATTCTTTCAAATTGACAACTTTTACTACAGTGAAGCTAGACATCATATTTAAAACCGTAGTCAGAATATGCAACATATCAGAATAGAAAGGATAGAAATTGATTTAATAACATTTAAAGATTTACTGTTGGTTTCTAGTTCCAAGTGTTAGCTTAAAGCCTTAAAACTCATTCGTTATTTAAGACCTCTTAGGAAAACATACCTCCTTTTGAGCATCATTTGCACTCTTCTGAACTCTCTTTTCTAACTCAATCAGCTCACGTCTTAACTGTTCAAAGCGGACAATGTCGTTTGACTCCATGTCATTCTTCTCCACATTGGTCACAGCACCCTTAAAAAAAAAAAGGCGAGAACTGCATTAGATTAGGAACAAAATGCAACAAGCCATCTTTTGAGATAAAAATATTACTTTAGTTCTCAAAAGGAATTATTTAAGAATGCATTCAGCCAAACTTAAGAAACTTTGATCATTGAATACACAAAAAGTATCAAGATTTGTCATAAAAATTATATTAGCAGTTTTACATTTTCAATGAATTTAAATAACAACAGTCAAAGACATTGGAAACCATCCGATATCCAAATCGACTAGTAAAGAACACAACGAATAGATGTTATCTACTGAAGACCAGATTGTTTCATGAATTAACTAGAACCAGAGTGTCAACTCAGTTTATTTGACTTTAAACTAAACAATATGAATTTTGTAATTCCCTTTACTGCTAAATGTGACAGCTCAACACTTCAAGCACTGATGAAATATCACATCTAAAACCATTCATAGAATGACATTTCTCCTCTGTGGTAGCTATTCTGAATCCTCTCATTTCTTGATTTCATATTCCTTTTCTTTGGTATTAAAATAGACGACTGAAAACATAGCTTATAAATTCATACATCTTGATCTGTGGATCGAACTGCTGGCTCGACTTTCCTTCCAGAAGCCCTACCAACGAAGTTCCAAAATGGACGGCGCTTATTATCCACCCTGACAAGAGAAATAACAAAAGATATGGCCAGGTTTATTGTACCCCCTAAAATCATAGAAGCTACCACAACCATATTGGAATTAGTTTACAAAAGAATGTCACCTGTTTGCTGATTTTAATGGCGTTGAAGTGTCACTAGACCTGCTATCTGTCTTTCCACGTCCTTCTTCTGAATCAGATGATAATGGTCCAGTAATAGCATCAGCCTAATCAGCCATAAAAAGAGTTTAGTTACTTTTCACTATTGTAAACAACTAGTATGGACCTGTATGCATCGTTAATTACATTGGAGTCCAGTTCAAAGGCTGGGGTCAAGTAGCTTAACTGGTACTGTATGCATCGTTAATTACATTGGAGCTACTCCCTCCATTTCACTTTAAGTGTCGTTTTAGACTTGGGCATAAGAACTAAGAAGAGATGAAAAAGTAGAGAGCGGTCATAAAAGAATGAAGAGTGAAAGAGGAGAGAGATAGAGAGAGTTCTGCATTGGGAAGCGAGAATAACACCTAATGTGAACAAACTTTGAACTAGAATGACAATTGAAGTGAATCGGAAGGAGTAGGTCGCAACAGCAAAGAATGGTATGATCCAGACAAATAAGAGTGTGCACTGTTCAAAGTATACTGATTCAAATGGAATTGTTAATACAAATTTTAAAATGTGAACATGTACTATGCTAATTTGTAATATACAGTAATCTTAATTTATTATTAGACGCTTCTTTCATCCCTGACCTTAAGAAAAGTTAAGGCATATTGTCAGAAAAGTGACTCTTGAAAACATAATCTGTCACATACTCTTGATGCACACCCTTCTTAGTTCTTAGATAAAACACATGACAAAATAAAGGTCAACAGAATAAAAATGGCCAGCAATGCTAACCTCTAGATATTCCGCCTTTGCTCGAAAGGATGCTTCAAGAAACTCGGCTTCTTTTTTCAGTCTTCTGATCATTTCAAGATCAGAGCATGCAGCTTTTAGGTCCTCTTTACCAGAGTTGGAACTGGAAACATGCAACTCTTGAAGCAAATTTTCTAACTTAACCAAAGCTTCTTCAACACTTTCAAGTGACTGCAACAATTTGAAAATAACTTCATCAATAATTTAACAACAATGATGGCACCTATTCAATGTTAATTATCATTGCAAAGTTGATATAAACAGAGCGCACAGACACAGCTTGGAGATTTGGATTATGTTTGCTTTTTGGCAAGTCTAACATAGGAAAAAGAAAATTGTTCTAATATAACAGCCGTTAAAAGGAAATAATAAATTCAGCAAGGTCTAGTACTCTAGCGTGTTAAATAGAAACTTAAAAGGAGAAGCTACATGTCAATGGATTCAGTACCCAAGTGTGTTAAATAATCTGGGATCTGCACAGTTTTTTTGTATGTTTGATCTTTTTTATATAATAAAAGATAACAGTAGGGGCTTCCCGGCTGTATATTCTAAAAAAATGCTACCACGACCATCACTAACACCTGGCAGATCAACAAATTCTTAGGTGCTGTTCTCTCCAAATAATGGAGGACAGAGAACATGTAGAGAGCCTGTGGGTCATCTCTCAGATAAGAAACATCTCTTGGAGATATGCGGATCACATAGAAATAACTTAAGTGACAGCTACAAGCCTAAAAGATCTCTTAAGTCGTCATTAAGCTAACGTCAAGGCTAACAACTAAGAGATGGTACCGCCCTATGCCCTTAGAGGCAAACACTACTGTCGATGAACTACTGGAAGTTATGTTTTGCATGACAGCATGAGTGCACAGATTACATTATCTGCACAGCATTGTCTTACAATACATTTAAAGTTTGGGCTTCTAAGTAAGAATACAAAATTATCATTGCTATAATCAATAACCTGGAGCATAAATGTGTCAAACACATTAAGAATTTTTCAATAGTGCATAGCATGCTTCTATTAGCATTTAAAAGGGCATTATACAGCACATACCTTGTCAAAGGAAGCTGACTCTGCCCCAGTAATTGATTGTTCTTCAGAATCTGGCATGCCTCTGCCTTTTGACATATTGTTTCTACATCATATTAGCAAATAAATAAATAACACATCAATGAATTGACAGAGGACACAAAATTGAAGCTCCTGCTTACTTTGCTTTGTCAAGCTCCTTCATGCAGTCACTCAGCATGGCATGTCTACAAAGTTTATTGACATAAATTGGAGAAATTGGTTAGTATTTCAATAACCATATTTGAAATGATAGAAAGATGGCCACCATGCTTGAAAGTTAATATACCCTTTGGACAGGAACCTTGCTGCCTTCACGTTTGATGGGTTCTCAAGCCAAGAGCTATACTTGATAAAACTAGTCATCCAATAAGAGCACACATTTAGCACTCTTGATATTACTTCTTCCCTAGGCATTTCTTCTCTATTGTCAGTATCAGTCACTGGAGTTGACATATCATCGTTGTAAAATGGAAGCCACTCAAGCTCTTCACAGACGACCTGAAGTGAGAAAAGTATATGCACACTTACAAGGCTGAGTACCATTAGGAACTTAGTGTACTGCTGCATACTAACCTCCACATATAATTGATATGAACTAATTGAGGACAACTGTGGATAATACAACACACTGCCGCCAATAAGATACCTGGATAATTGAAAGCTCGTTATGCTATGGAAAATAAGCAGGTACATTGAAGTTTATTAGTTAACAACAATGAGAAAATAGAAAAGATAAAATCACATCAATCATACCTTACAATACCATTAAGTGCATCATCCAAATCAGTAAGATGTTTTGATGACAAATATCCTTGGGTGCTTCTGCCTAAAGCAATGAAAAACCCAAATATTGCAAGATCTTTTTCCAGCACCTACAGTAAGGAATAAATAATCATATTGGATTGGAGCCATGTAAGAGGGCATATATGACTATATAAAAATATCCTTTTAAGTTTCAACCTCAATACTTTCACTTGTTGTCAGTCTTGACCATATCTTTTCACGATCAAGACCACGAAGCAATTGCTTCTGAACGAGATCAATCCAAAACGATATCTCAACACCATTATCGTTAGTAAGTTTAGGAAGAGCAGCACGGGGACCAAAGTTATGCAGGAATTCTCTTTGAAGACCAATCTCTTTTGTCAAGTTATATGCTTTACTCAGAGGTACAAATTCAACAAGCATATCCATGAAGCGGCCAATAATATCAGGGACCATTGAGGAGAATTGCTGGCAAGAAACTTTTGCTGATCCAAGCTTCGTTATAGCAGCGAGACAGATCAAACCTAGCATAAGTAGAGCAAGGTCACTTTCACTAGTGTTTACAGACTCGCCTTCAGAGCATCTGATGGAAAACAAAAGAAAAACTTCCATGAGTCTTATTTTGTTATTGATCATGACCAAGGATTAGGACATTCTACACGAAAGTATGAAACATACATTGCTGTTGCAGAGTTAAACTGTGGATCATTTTCGAACATGTTCACGAATGTCCTCACCACCAACGGATTTTGATCAGAAGAATACCATTGATATAATGTAGGTTCCTTTTTAGTCAATTCATTCTTGATAACAATCTCTAGAGGGCTGAGCAGACGGGACAAACTGCAATGAAATCAAACATCATCAAATAGACGAACAAGAAAACCACACTATAGCTTTGATACTGCACTGTATCGTTATTTATACATAATAAAGAGGAAGAATTTAACTCAGCTTTGCCAAGTTACAATTAAAAGAATCGATGAAGACAAGATTCATCTCCATTTATGGCAGCCACTAACCAAAATCAAAGGTACTATGAAAAAATTGTGGACTAATTTAACTTAATGAGTAAAATGCACCACATGTCCTTTAACTATTGGCTGATGGTCGTCTAGGTCCATCAACTCTTAAAGTGTCCATCTGGGTCTTTAAACTATTTTTGGACGGTCATTTAGGTCCATGAACTATTTAATGATCACATGGGTCCATAAACTATTTATATTGTGTCAATTAGGTCCACGAACTCTTAACATTTAAGAGTCATATTAGCATATAGACTAGCGCAAGGTCGCTTGTAGAAGTAGGGTCATTTTTCCCCTTCCATGGCTCATATATTTCCGACTCCATGATTCACATCTACCTCATCCATCATCGCATGTGGGAAGTGCAAGCGATAGTTACATACTTACTGCAACGGCGTGTGATGGTGAGAAAAAAAATTAAAGGACCTACATGCCATATGTCTCCACGTTATCATGTCTAGGGTTGGATGTTTTTGTTTCTCGAAAATGGACTTGGTTGACACAATATAAATAGTTTGTGGACTCAGATGGTCATTTAAAAGTTCGTCGACCTAAATGACCGTCCGAAAATAGTTAAGGACCTAGGTGGACACTTTAAGAGTTCATGAACCTAGATGACCATCTGCCAATAGTTTAAGGACCTAGAGTGCATTTTACTCTAACTTAATTGTAGCATTGTTGCAGAATCACTGAAGTTAGTTTGTCAAGTTCGCCCATGCAGGACATCTAATAACTCGAGGCATGGAATACATTTGAATTGTGAATCATGTAAAGACCAGAATGAGTTTGCCAGTCTGGTAATGTTGTCATATTACTTTTGAATTAGCAACAAACATCCTTACATCATAGGACTCAGCAGTAACTTTATCTGCTGGGAGCCAATATGCAAGAAATCCAAACTCTGAAACCAATTATTAGTAGCCAACAGATGAAGGGGCATACTTCTATCTTTTTTCAAATAATAAAGATATTGACATAAAGCGACATATAAAATGTCTTTTTTGCTGATGTTATAGGGTAGGTATTTGCTCCAATCAATGTCCAATGCAGGAGAGATTATTAGGTACTTAAAACAAATGTTTGCTACAGGACATCCACTGAGCAATAAAAATAAAGGCTGAAGCTAGAGGGGCAACCTCCTTTGAACAAATACATTAATATTCCTGTCTCTGCCATTGCCCCGAGAAGAAACATCTATTACTGCTTGCAACAATGAGTCCACAGCAGCCTGCATATAGCTTTCACAAGATTTCAGAAGATATAAAATATGGGAGTACTGGAAGTTCGGACTGCACAAGTATATTGAAAGATTGCCATGGAATCATCTCCAAAAAAAAAACAAGAGGATTGCCATGGAAGAACTAAGGGGCTACTTGGTTCCTCCGGCAAGGCTGCCTTGCCAAGGGAGAAAATGGAGCAAGCTATGCGTTTGGTTGGCTTTTTTGCTCGCCTTGGGGCCTACTCTAGCCAGCTTTCGCACATTTTGCCTTGCTACCATGAGCAAGCCAAATGGCTGCCAAGGTTAGCCTTGCTTGCATTGGCAAGGTGAGAAACATCAACTGAATGCAAGTTCAGTTGAGGTGCTTTGGCCTTCAGCTTTAAACTGGTCAACAGTGGCCGCATCTTCACATACGGTTAAGAAATAAACAATAGCAAAGGCAAAACGAACCAAGCTGCAGCCAATTCCATCCGCAACAGTTATCATTGTGACTTGAATAATAGAGAACTAAATTGTTCAGGGTAGCAAGATGTTATCTACCTGGTAAGATAGTGATTTTATCCACGCATTGTTGTCGACACCAATCCATGCCTTTGAAAACCAAGAGCTGTTCGATGATTTGGTGTGCTCTAGGAAAGCTAATTCAATAGATCTCGCTGCATCATGTATTGACTGGACAAGTCCATTGCTAATATCTTCAGTTTGCAGTGCTTTATCCAATTTCAACCTTATCTCCTCCATGCCCCTGGTTGAACCAACTTGTGGAGCTCCATTAACCGATACACCATTGCCATCATCATCAGAAGCCAACGGAATAATGTGAACGATTCTCCTAGTCCTCTGAAAGATTCCCTTCTGTCTTCGAAACTCCAACCATCTAGCACTGATGATCTTGTCGCATTCTGCTGGTGTGTTTCTCAAGTAACACTTTCTCTTAGAAATGCGAGGGTGGAATTTTTGACTCCTTAGATCAATGGCACTTCTGCATACAAATCTGAACCCATATACTTTCTCCAGGGTATAAACCTTCGATGTGCTGAAAACACAATCAATTTGATACATTAATAACCTGGCGAAGTTAAACTGTTGCCAATGTAATTAAACTACCACAAATGGAAAATCTTAATCAATGCATTGTCATTAAATATCTGTAAAACTCCTATGAACTAGTCCAGCCAATCAAAGTCAGCGGCAAGTGAGAACACTCCCTGGTCCCTATATTATCAGTATGGGCAATATGAAAGCGCAGTGTGCAGATCAAACTGCAACATTCAAGGAAGATCTTAACGAGATAGACCGAGGTCCGAGGACACTACCAGAGCATTTCAACTCCCAGGTTCATTCCAAAGGATTCCCCGTTTGGAAGCTGCGGACTCTGGAACTGAAATGCTAACGTAATCGGGTCGCGGTAAACAAACCAAACCGGATAACGGACTAGCACTGACAGAGTCCCACCCCCACACGCAACCTTGAGTTCCACGCCAGCTCAAGCAACCTCCCGATTCGCAGTTCAACCAAGCTCCCGATTCCTACCAGCACCCTTGCGCAATCCATCAACCCACGGGTTAACGGCAACAAACCCAATCGCGGCGCCGCACAACGGCAACGAGCAGCAGCAGCGGAAAGGAGAGAGCGAGGAGAGCGGCCGGACCAACCTGGCGGGGG
>LAPY01000426.1:71505-84741 GCA_000970635.1 Eragrostis tef | reverse complement strand
TCCTCGTGCCGCGGCCAGCTGAGGTGACCCCGCAGGCGTGGCAGCTCCTCTCGATCTTCCTCACCACCATCGCGGGGCTCGTCCTCGGCCCGCTCCCCGTCGGCGCGTGGGCGTTCCTCGGCCTCACCGCCACCGTCGCCACGCGCACGCTGCCCTTCACCGCGGCGTTCGGGGCCTTCACCAACGAGGTCATATGGCTCATCGTCATCTCCTTCTTCTTCGCGCGCGGGTTCGTCAAGACCGGCCTCGGCGACCGCGTCGCCACCTACTTCGTGAAGTGGCTGGGTCGCAGCACGCTGGGACTGTCCTACGGACTCGCCATCAGCGAGGCATTCATCGCTCCTGCCATGCCCAGCACCACCGCCAGGGCCGGAGGGGTTTTCCTTCCCATTCTCAAGTCGCTGTCGCTCTCGTCAGGCAGCAAGCCGAATGACCCGTCCGCAAAGAAGCTGGGCTCCTACCTTATCCAATCGCAGCTTCAGGTAATTAACGATGGGATTGATGATGCCTAAGGGCTACGCTTTCACTATATAGATGTCATACATGTCAATTACTGCTCTATCCGAGGTACATTTTGCTCAGAGGCCTATATATTTCGTTCCTAATGGAAGAAATGGCCAGATGTCCTTAGATCTAGAGACGTGCATTCTCTTATCCCACTAGACTAGATAAATGTAATATTCATCTGCATGTTTTATTGCTGATAGGGTGCTCAGGGTTCATTTAGTAAATAAATTTGCATTAACTTGTAGATGCTGCTAGGTTGGAGCTTAGTAATGAAAATTCTGCCCTAGCTTGTTTGATGTCATATTTAGGAATCTGAAGTGTTGCTAATCACAACTGAACTGGAAGGTTCTGCTTGTCCTTGAACATAATCCCATGATCCGGGTGAGCGCATATTGGATCATGAGAGATCAGTCCTTTATCTTTGATTTCCAATGGTAGTTAGTCACTTGACTTTTGGCAAGGAAAGGAGTTGGAAACATTTAATGTCTATGAATTATTGAATAAGTATCGCTGTTTCAGACAACCACGCAGTGAATGGTATCATTAATAACAACATTAGAATCTCAATCTGAAGTTAAAAAAAACTTCTTATAGGTGTGACATTATGTCTTTAAACTTTACCTTCTTTGATGATTCTGCAATATGTTGTGTTATAGAGTCTCATAGAGGATACCATCTGAGTTACATATAGAGGCTAACAGATCCTTGAGAGTGTGAGTACCTCTTCGGTAGCTTTGGGAGAACTGTAAATACATGGAAGAAATAGGCACAGGGGATTTGGGATGATCAAAGTGTTGTTTGTTGTGATCAGCATTGTTTCCTAGATATCAGCCACTTGAAATTCACATGAATTATATACGGGATGATACAGCCATTTCTCTTTCTTTTTTTCTTCATTTGGCGTAAGCTTCTTAGAGTTTGTGCCCACTCAAGCTAAGAATTATGATTTGAAATTGGAGGGAGTACTTCATGTAAAAATAACTCCGGTGTGTCCATAATTAGTCGATGCAGCAGTGAGATACCTTTGGTACTAGTGCAGGGACAACGAAAGTAATCTGCCGATTTTCTGATTTGAGATAGCAGACTTTGAATCACTATAATGCTGCTTCCATCATAACTTCGTGAAGATATGTGTTCCTTGCAGTTTGACTAGTTATGTTCTCATTTCTTAATTAACTGTTAAGACCATGTTATAAATTTCGACCAATGGCATTGTTCTTTTGGTGTCTGGTGCTTGACAGGCATCTGGCAACTCAAGTGCTCTATTCTTGACAGCGGCTGCACAAAACCTGCTGTGTCTGAAGTTAGCGGAAGAGATTGGTGTTAAGATTGCAAACCCATGGCTAACGTGGCTCAAGGTTGCTAGTTTGCCAGCTATTGTCGGCCTTTTAGTGACCCCTTATTTGCTGTACAAAATATTTCCCCCTGAAATAAAGGACACACCTGAAGCCCCAGCATTAGCTGCTCAGAAGCTAAAAAACATGGGCCCGGTAACAAGAAATGAATGGGTCATGATTGGTACAATGCTTCTTGCTGTCTCACTATGGATTTTTGGGTAAGTTTGTTTTTACTAGGAGCATTCTTTCCATCATTCTCACGACAAATTTTATGACACTTTTGTCTTTTTATTTTTTTTCCTTACTCTTTTCAATTTAAGCACACATATACACATCACAAGTACTTTGCTGACTGGTGCCAGCTAAATTGGTCATTGTGGACTATGATCACATCACAGAGCACTGATGAGCACTCAATCAGTGTATTTATTATTGTTCTGTTTAATGTTTTCCCCTGAAAGGTTCCTTTACCAGTCCTCAGTTATCAGTGAGTAGAAAAAAGGTATCATCGTCTTGTGGGTAGAAAAAAATCATCCTTTCTGTTGGTGCAGGGAGGCTATAGGTGTATCGAGCGTTGTTGCTGCAATGATTGGACTCTCAATTCTTCTCCTGCTTGGAGTGCTGAACTGGGAGGATTGTTTGAATGAGAAGTCTGCATGGGACACCTTAGCTTGGTTTGCTATTCTAGTTGGATTGGCGGGGCAACTCACTAACCTCGGTATTGTATCATGGATGTCAAACTGTGTTGCCAAGGTTCTTCAGTCTTTCTCATTGAGTTGGCCAGCAGCATTTGGTGTTCTTCAGGCTTCGTACTTCTTTATTCACTATCTGTTTGCAAGCCAAACTGCACATGTTGGAGCTCTCTACTCGGCATTTCTTGCCATGCATTTAGCAGCTGGTGTTCCAGCTGTACTATCAGCACTTGCTTTGACATACAATGCAAATCTCTTTGGTGCACTAACACATTATAGTAGTGGCCAATCTGCAGTATACTATGGAGGTAATATTTGCTTTCCCACCTTTCTTGAACTCTTTACTTTTCCCAGTTTGCAAGCAATCCACCACAACTGTGCTACATTCCATACTTGTTTCTACGCACCAGCTTCTAGTACAGAAGCATGGAACCACTCGTAACTGATTAAGTCTATTCTGGCATTGCAACAATTATAATATAGTACAGTTTGATCATATTGTTTTGTTTGGCCAGCTATTTTTTAACTAACTGTAGCATCAACTCTGTTTCACTTGGTAACTCAGTAATCCTTGGACGAAACAAAAGTTCCAATGGAGCCTTATAAAAACGGAAATGACAAGGCAGTGGATGTACAGACATTAAGAAAATAAGTTTGCTTTTTACTTATAGTAGGTTCTTCATATTAATATTGTTTTGTACTTTTGTACCGACCATCTCAATGAAAATAGGCGCCATGTACGGTCAAAAAGTACCCCCCCCCCTCGGGTTTTACAAGGTCATTGATAATATGAGTATTAGGTTATTCGTATAGCATTATTGACCCTTTGTTGTATTATTTTACTGAGTACCATGCTTTTCCCTTGTGCAGCGGGGTATGTTGACCTGCCTAATGTATTCAAGCTGGGTTTTACAACAGCCGCCATCAATGCTGTAATCTGGGGGGTTGTTGGTTCATTTTGGTGGAAATTTTTGGGGCTTTATTGAGAGTGAGTTTTGTAAGTTCATAAAATTGTACCTTACTGAACCTGTTATTTGAGGCCATGGAGAGGGGCTGAGGGAATCAGTTTCTTCAGATGCTCTTGAAGAGTGCATAATAAGAGTAATGCTCAAATGAGAATTTAGCATACTTCCAAAATGTTCAACTCCACAGGTTGCTCACATTAAAAGTTTGGGTTCTCGTAGGTTGTTAAAGACTGCCTGATGTCTCCCTTGTATTACAATTTTTGTCCGTACTGCAGTAATTAGCTTTGATGGGCCAAAATGCAGTAGTATATTCTTTATTATTATTATTATTATTATTATTGGCCGGTGCAGTAGTATCTTCTTACAACTGTAGCCTTCTGAAATTGTTTATCCTCAATCGAATTTGTCCTTGCACAGAAGGAGTCGGGAATGGAAAGGTGTCTACATTGAAAACAGTTCTCTTTTAAGATGTTAATTGGAAGGTGTCCACTGACCACATGTCATCAAAATAATAATAAAAAAGGCGCCCACCTTGAAACGTACGTAAATTATCTTGATGTGTGTTTGAAATTGTGCCAACTGCCAAGTAACTTATATTGAACCGCGAATCTGCTAGACTGGTAGCTGAATGGCACGATCACATTAGAGTTCTCTCTAAACAGTAAACACGTGCAATTCCAACTAGTAAAAACTGTGAAACCCGATTACTGCTGCGGTATTAGTAAAAAAATACTGGTTCTAACAGTGATCGGCAGTGATAAAGTACTTGGAAAGAAATAGTGCATTAATATGTGCATACCAACTACATAGTTGAAAGTGTCAAAAAAATATACATAGTTGAAGGTGAGCAACAATGAAGTGTCCGATAGATGAAAGTTTATTGATACAGCACTTCAACACAATAACTACATGGCTGCCTTCATCGTTTAGCATCAACATGTAACGTGAATCGCGACAAAGAAATTTCATGGAAGTGTATTTCAATGTCAACGATTACAACATGAAATAGATAAATTCCACACACCCCTTAGGACAAACATAGCACTTGAGGTTCCTCTTAGCATTTCTCAGACAGGTTATCTTTACTCCCACCTCCACAACTTCCCTAGAGGCCAGTCATAAGTTGCACAGCATGCTCAATAAGGTCGGTATCGCCAATCCGATCTTGATCTACTACTTCCACTGGGACCGTATCCGTACTGAAAATGACAAATATTGGTTATAAGATGTAAAATTAATTTATATAGTATATAAGCCTACTATGCCATGATAGTGGATTGTGCTTACATCATAATCTAGACTGCCACAAAACCTTCCAAAAGATCGCATTGAACCATAAGCTCCATAAAGGTCCATTGGTTCCATGAAAGCACCAGCAGCTGTATCACCCTCTATTGGTGCAGCTGTATCTATTGCAACCTGAAGCAGTGAACAAATTGATCCATGAGTTTTCCCAGAACATTCGGTTAATGCATCAGTTTTCATTTCAAGAAGCAAAAATATAGCGAGAGCAAGAAACACCAACTGTGTTACCTCCTGCCCCAGAATCTCATGGCTTCGACGAGCGACCCGTTCTGCCACACCCTCATCAGCAAAAGTGACAAAGCCAAAACCTCTGTGGCCACTTCTTTTAGGGTCCTATATTTGAATTAGAAAATCTAAGACAACTTAAATAAAATGCAAAAACACAATAAACAATGACAACCTTAACCTCACCTTAGGAATATATGCATCAACAATTCGGCCAAATCTACCAAAATATTGCCTTAAGTCATCTGTGTTAGCTTCTTGTGGAAGCCTGCCAACAAATATCTTTTTGCCCATTCCTTGGGAGGATCCATAGTATCCTCCTGGTCAACGTAGGTCAAATAGTAGAATACTTAGTCCGCTAGAAAAGTAATGAAGAGTCAATCTGAGATAGATTAATCACTTACTTCCATAACCTGATCCTGGATGATCATACAGCGTTGGTGCACCCAAAGCTGCATATCTGGTAGCAGCTGAAATGTATGCATTGTATGCACCATAACCACCCTGAGACGGCCTGCTCGGGGGATATCTAACGTCATCATCCTGATGCAAACATACTTTTCAGGTGGCAATAATAAGTGAATCCAGACAAGTATTCTAACTTAATGGGCCTTAAGAAGAGCAAGTCCAGCACCACTGAGCTCTATTTCAGATTACCTTTGGAGTTGCACGATCAACAACTACAGTTGTACCATCAAGCTCATGCGACTCTTGCATGATGCTGTCCACAGATTCTGCAGATTATAGCTCAAATTAGTGTAATAAAATGAAGTATTTGTAACAAAAACATATTAGTGTAATAAAATGATATGCAGCTAATCCAAATAAGAGTTCAACGCATTAATTCATTCTACAAAAAATTAAGTTAGGTTCTAATTACTCCACATGTGCAACCACTTTTCTTTTTCTTCCCTTTTTTTAATGTCAATGGGTCATCTACATCTTTCCACGGCTTCATGCCCATTTAAGAAATTAGCATATGACTTCAAATCTAATAAGGAGAAAGAAAATCTCCATTGCTTTGGAGTATCTACATCAACTCTGACCTGACAGGCTGACAACATAAAAGACAAGGGGTAATGAACATAAAGTAGTTTTGTTATCCTGTATTCTATTTGTAATAGGATATACTCCATATTGAGATTTTATACGAGCTTTCGAAGCTATTTACGAATCTTTTAATTCAACAACTATTTCCACCGTGAACAGATTCATTGTTGAGGGTTCGACTTTGAAACCAAACTGTGTTCATAGTTGAAGATTGTAGTACGGAGAACAATTACAAATAGAAATCCTATCCCAGCCCTAGAATAGAAAATGACAGGCAAAATCAGACAAATAAAGCAAAAAAAAAGGGACAGTGGAATGATTGTGTACAAGTTTAATCAACAAACGATATAAAAGGATACATGAATAAGTCCACTTAACCCCAGAAGCATAGCAGTTCATCTACTTAACCCACCAAAGTACAAAACTGGGTGTTGCAGTCCCTTGAGTGTAGTAAAACCAAAATACTCCTTTAAGGTGGTGTTGGAGGTGAATTTGACACGATGGCTATTAGCCTATTACATGTAAGATGATGTGTTAATGGCTAGGCATAACAGACCAACGTAGACTATATTACATCATTTCGTGGCCGTTAAAATTGCGCCCCAGTGCCCAACAACCAAATAGCATCTTCCGACTTAAATGGCACTGGAAGACACCTATTAACATACCTGCACTCTGAAAAGTGATAAACCCAATTCCACGATGCCCTTTTGAGCCATGTTCCTGCACAAGAAATGAGTGCGAGTACTAATCTTAGTACATCTTATCAAGTTATCATATCCAGCTATAGTTTATTTATAATCTTACAATGCCTCAGCTCCATTTAATGCGAGATAGCAATAACAAATAAGGAACGAGTACTTGTCCAGAAAACTTTCCACATTATGATCCAAATTCCTGTGTCTATATTGTCTATATGATTCAAAATGCTGAGGATGCACTCCGCAGACCGATATAAGAATCATTCCTCTCAGTAAATCCATATAAAATATTAAAATCAGATAATCCTAAAAGTTGATGTATACAAATAAAAATTGAAGGTAACCAATACTAAAGTGGCTCAACGGCATTTCACAGACCAATTTAGGGAATTACTCTATCAGGCATGCAATAAATGATGACATTGCATAAAGATACCCTAAACCATACTCCTGCAAAATAAATCAGTACACACAAACAACTAGCATGGGTGCCTCATGAACAACACTAGTTGCCATACTGTGTGGGACAGTTTGAAATTTCTAACCTTAGGCATGTAAAGATCAAGAATTTCTCCAAAGGCTTCAAAATGCCTGTAAACACAACAATCAAGTTTAGGAAAAGCTCAATGCTAATCAATAATGATGAAAAAGCAATGCTATGCACACCTGCGAAACATCGACTCATCCACGGATTGTGGAATTCGAGCAACAAATATCCTGGTAGCTTTCTTTGTTCCTTGTGATTTCATTTCTTCCTGTGTTAAAAGGAATTACATCTTAGCCATTTCAACACCTTGATATATACCATATAAACAGATGGTATGCATATGTAAGTCGCGTACCTTTGGAGTAGCTATCTTCACTTCTAATGTTCGGTTACCAAGAACATGTTCACAATCAAGAACATTCTAAAAGGAAGTTACAGAATGATTCAGAAGGAGGGGAAAAGAAAATTAATATTGAAATTCGAATTAAAAAGTTGCATATGGACTCTAAAGATTGAAATGTATGTGACTATGGGACTGATTATGCAATATGAAACGTGGAGAAAATGAAAGGGCCTTTTCATTGTTTAACTACCTTTGCATCATCAGCTGATGAGAATGTTACATAGCCAAACCCACGAGATCGACCAGAAGAACGCTCCTATGGATTTGAACATGCAAGAAATATGGAGGTAAATCAGTATGGAAGTGAGAATAGTGGCTAATAGTTCTACACCTATGTTATGATAAATAGACTGGGGTAATGATTCACTTAAAAAGCATAAATGATGAAAACAAAAAATAAGCTTCAAAACTAAGAAAATAATATAATTGGTCAGAAAGAAGAAAGAGGACAAAGGCATCCAACAACGAATCATTACCATTCGTTAGCAAATTATTCTTGCCCGAAATGAATGTGATACAAGTAAATATGGTTTTATGAACAATTTAGGAAAAGATCAAATACTTCCAAAAATACCATGCTGCAAAATAAGATATCAAAGACTACAAAAATTGTGATGTTGCACGATTAGGGGAACAAAAGCACCAAAAAATGCAGTGTGATACTTAATATGAATGTGAGATAATTGCAAACCTTCATGACGACGCAATCATCTAGGGGTCCAAACTTAGCCATGTACTCTCGTAATCCTTCAGTATCAACATCCCAAGGGATACCAAGAACCTAAGAGAATCAATCGTACATCCTTGTTATTCCTCAAACATGGCATTCCATAATGATCTTACAGAGAGAGAGATAGAGAGGGAAGGGGGGTAAGCTCTGCTACTTACCACAAGCTTTGTAGCCATTATAACACTGCCAGCAGATCAGTGTAATAACTCTTTGGCTCTCTAGTTCCCTTGGTTCAGGAAAACTCTGGAGAAATCTACCTTTAGGCCCCGAAGATACTGCCTTGAAAAGAACGTTCATTTCAGACTTTGAACAGAAACATTTATTTAATTCTCAACGATACAGCCAGTGGCAAAGCAACAAAAGGGAAATCCTTAATGCACAAATCGGACACCCAAGAAGGCGAGAAAAATAATGCAGATGCGCATAAGTTAGCTGGGTACACTGTGAGAGATGCCATAATCTATAAGCAAAAGGGAAAATGATCATACAGGAGCTGGGCATATCGTCAAAAGCTACTCCAATGCAGAAAAAAAAAATGATTTTGCATCAGACTAGACCGTGGTATTTGTCTATTCAGTTCCACAGTGATAGAGCTAGTCCTACAGCAGTTACATGGGTCATGGGGTACCGCCATGCAGTTATCCCCGGTTCCCCCATTTGGCTCATGCCAAATTCCGAGTCTATCGATCAGCTACGCATCAAAGCATCCACGGCAATGGAGAATCTTCTCCGCACACAAATTTAATCCCCAATGCGAAGCACAATTCTGGATGGGCCAGCCAATACCAGAGAAAGACTCTACATCCTGGGTTACAAGAAGGCAACGGAAGCAATGAAATACGACAAAGTTACTCCTTTAACCCGTCAGAAACTCGAAACGTGGGCAGACTGGCATGGGCGGTGGGGATCAGGGGCGGAACCAGTACTCTACACGAGTGTACACATGCATACAACTAATTTTTGCGAATAAATCGAAGCTCGTTTGTGTATACTACATCTATGTTCTTGTAACTGGGTCAGATCCGAATAATAAAAAAAGGCTTGCATTAGGGTTTGGGGGTGCCCCGTTTCGTCCAGGGAAAAAGGGAGAGAAGGTATGCGCGTACCTGGTGGGTGCTCGTCGCCGGCGAAGAGCCTCGCAAAGGCGTGGCAAACGCGTCGCCGCTCACCGCTGGCCCAGTCGTCGCCGCCAAGAGGGAGGGGGCAGAGAGAGGTGAAGAAAGAAACAGAAGAGATGGGGTTGAAGGCGGGGGTGAAACCTCACGGGGCCGTATCGTTTTCTACATTTGACCCCTCACATTTTGGTATTTCCGGATGACACCCGGCAACAGGACGGGAACCGGTCGGGACCGGAGACCGGAATTGCATCATCTGGTCTATTTTTAAATTTGTTTGGTGGATCCCATTTTCTGGCGGCAAACACCACCCTTTTCATCTGTTTTATGAAACAACACAAAAGCGACAGAAGAGAGGACATTCGGCCATTCCGATTCCATCTCTTCCCCAAGCTCAAGATGGCAACGCAATGTAAAGCGCATAATTTAGAATTAAACGGTGATGAAGATCTAAAATGATCTACGCCTTATTTAGCACAACTTCTAAAGGATCTAAACTGTTGGAAGAAAAACAGTTCTTCTGAAAAGCTAAAGCAATGTATGCTTTATTTTGCTTTCTTAACTTCATTTTGAGAATATGCTTAATTAATAAGTTGTGTACAAATATTGATGTTTGGCACGACTTCCAGTTATATATATACGGAGCAGCAGCGTCGAGACTTGGATATAACTGTAAGAAGACAATCTACAATACTTTCGTCTCCTTGCAATGGGAAACAGGCTTGGGTATAACAGGTTACAATACTTTTAGTTGACACAGCTTATTTCACTATTGCTCCGTATGTAAAATACTTTCGCATATTTTAAAATGAAGTTATAACTGTAAGTTTGTATTTTGGGATGAAGTTATATCTACAATACTGTAAGTTATAAGCATAACTTCATTGGAAGGAGATGAAATTATTGTTGATCGTGTAACAAAAATGGGAAAAGAAAGAAGAAAGGAAGAGAAAAATAGATAAGTGGGTTGGCCAATTGGGCCACAATACTGTCTAGCTTGAGCCCGTTCATTTTTCTTGCCAAACTGCAGCTAGGGTCCAACGCAATGCATCAAGCCCAGTGCTCGATCAGCAACTGAGAGAGAGTGTAGATCAGGAATTCGGGCCGAAGTGACGATTGGCCGCAACGGGCTTCCTGATCGCGTCCGTCCGTCCATGTCTACTACAGATAGGAGCGCTAGGAGCCCAATCACGATCAGGCCATCAAAGACGCACGAAAAACCGGCCACGTCGGGGCACACCGCCGTCGCACTCCTCCGTCCGCCGTCCTCGTCGGCTTGCTTGGCCACGCGAACCCCTGCGACGCGACGGGCGCGCGCCATGCGATGGAGATGCTCCTCGCGCGCGGGCCTCCACCTCCAGCTCCACTTGCCATTCCCAGACGGAGTCGTCCCTCGCGACGCAGCCACGTAGGGGTGGGAGCCGCAAGCGTGTTGGCTGGTTCCCGCTGCTCCTCGACCGGGGCCGCGCGCGAGCAAAAGCCCGTCGCGGCCGCGGGTGACCACTTCCTCATCTCGCCGGACCACTCACTCCTGTCCTGCCGTCCGTCCGCTTGCAGCCTGTACACGTCGGCTCCGCAGCCCTCGCTTCCGCTTCCGCGCCATCCATCCCAATTCCCATGGTCCGTCCCTGCGCTGCCTGTCAGCGAAGCAATTGGCGAGCCGGTCGAGCTCGACCAGCCAGCAGCCCCCACGACGGGACGGCCCCATGGGCGCTTGTCTTGTTCCGGAGGTTTTCCTTTGCGATCGAGCGATCGCTGCTGACTGATCGATCAGCGATCACCCCATTCGGTCCCCGGTACGTCCTTTGTGCAGCGTGGCTTTAAACATCGCACAGCGCGCCGGCACAGTGCTGTGACTGAAGGCCGGCGCAGCGTGACCTAAAACCACTGGTTGACCACCAGCTTTGGCCAGTTGCCCCAGCCACCAACTGAGAGACTTGTTTCTGATCTCAAGGTGAATTCCTACGATTTTAACCGCATCCGCCGCAGGCAGGCAGGCAGGCACCGATCTCATCACACCGTGCCGTTCAAGAACAGTAACTCCTTCCCAGGTTTGTGCAGCGATTATCACTAGTTTGTGCACGAGAGTACACTACTGTATCCGGGCTAAGGTTGGAACTGGACCGAGCTATCTTTTGGAACCGGGGGGAAACAGCCCATGGCCGGATCGGGGCTCAGGATGCGATTCTCGGACCTGAATTTCCGCCTTTTCGTTCCGGGGGGACAGGTCCCGTCGAGCTTTGTTGAAGAATCTCCTCCTCCGCGACTCGGGAAAAGCTTTTGTCCTCTTCGCTGGGTGGCGCTGTCGACCCCACGCCCCACGACGTTACATCTTACATGGGCCAAGACCTCTCTCACGCAAGTCTACCTGTGTCGACGCGTACGTGCTGCCGAACAGCTGATGGATGCATGTTCTAGAGAAGAAACGAATGCGATGTGCCGAGCGTGGCGTCGCAATTCGGGAGATTGTTTCCTTCCGTTTGGAACAGAGGATAGTTTCGAATGAGCTGCACTCTGTTATTTTGTAATTCTCCTCTCTCTCTCTCTCTCTCTCCGTGTGTGTTTTCTGGACAAGTCCATTCATCTTCAAACCTGCGGCGCAAATGCCACACTGATATCGCCGTGATACGATGCCCTTTGTTGTTCCCTGCGTAAACAAGAAGAATCACCAGTAGTCCAGTACAGCTAGGCTCCAGCCTAATTTGCTGGGTCTGAGAGACAAAACTCTGTTGGTCGATACAGGTCTACCAACCGAGTCTTCGCCAAAATTTTTGTGATTCTGAATTACCAACTAGTAGGTGCTGTTCAAAACAACAATCCTCAACTCAAGGCCCAACCTTTTCCTGTGGGGGCAGCTAAACATCGATCATCGCATAAACACAACGACGTAGTCAAGATACTCCTACTGAACCACTCGAGCAGTTGGCCACAGCTTTGACACGGAGCCTAGCTTGGACGCATCCCACTCGGTAGTGGGTTCCAATCACCATGATATCATTTCATAGCCAAAGTAAACGATACACTCGAAAGCGAACAGTTTACGATTAGAACAGGCTCAAAAGTTCCACCGCTTTTCTCCGTAGATTCGGAATGGAGTGAAAGTTCATGCACGAACGCACGCCCCCTTTGAAGTTATATAGAGACACCTTTCTCAAGAGAAACACCTTGCCAATTCTGAAGGTGAGACGGATAAAAAGAGCCTAAAACCTACTCCACTCCGTCGGTTTTCCAGTACACCAAGCCAGCAAGGCAGCAACTTAGGAGTATGAATTATTCATTTTCAAAAGACTAGCTAACGTAGAACCCCACAAAAACCAAACAACTCCGTCTTTTGGGACGTCCTTTTTGCTCCTCCCCGTTTTCTTTCTCTGAAAGAAAAACCCCGCCGGCTGTAGCCTTTTTGAGGTCAAGGCCGGGTACTTTTTTTTCTTATTATCTAAAAAAAAAGAAAAACCCCGCGTGATTTTCAGCGCCGTTGCTTTCTCTAATCCGACGGGGGTTTAGAAAAACACCGGCGGCCCCAGCGCCGTTTCACGTCGACGTACGTACGCGATCCGATTGGATTCAGCGAGAACTAGAGTACAACTCGTGGCGCGACTAAACAACGGGCGCGCGCCTCAAAAGCCGCGACTACTCTACTTCCTCCGTGACAGCGAGCTTGATGGCAACAAAAAGAAACGAAAGTGATTTGGGTCGCGATCCCAGCTCGGCGCCTGATG
>LAPY01000426.1:18061-36378 GCA_000970635.1 Eragrostis tef | reverse complement strand
CATGTCAGGGGGGCTGCCAGCAGACGTGTTGATGAAGATATTTGCGACTCTTGAGGTTCCTGACCTTGTTCGTGCAGGCTCCGTCTGCTCCTCTTGGCTCCATGCCTACAACTGCCTTCGGAAACTTGGGGCTTGTATTCAGCCACAAACACCAAGCCTCATATACACCAGCAAGTCTTCCGGTGCAAGTGCTGCAGGTTTCTACAGCCTCCTGGAGAACAAGCCATACACATTTACTCTCCCAGACCCTCCTATCCGTAGCAGGTACCTGATTGGTTCCGCCTATGGTTGGATTGTCACCGCCGATATGAGGTCTGAGCTTCACCTTGTCAACCCCATCACAGGTGATCAGATTGCCCTCCCTTCTGTTACCACCATTGAGCAGGTGAAGCCCGTCTATGACAATAATGGTTCTATTCACATGTACGGATGCTCGAGGTACACGGGACCTGATGGCTGCCTCGAGCCACCGTCAGTCTTTCGCCTTGACAAGCTGCGTGACTATATATTTTACAAGGCATATTTATCTTCTGATCCGTTTACAGGAAACTACATTGTAGTGCTCATCCATAACCCATACTGGCAGATTTCATTTGCGAGAGGCGGGGATGACCACTGGACTTGGTTGCCATATCATGCTAGCTATACAGATTGTGCCTTCAAGGACGAGCTATTGTATGCAATGTTAGTTGATGGAGAAATCCATGCATACGATCTAAATGACCCTTCAGTAAAACCACGAGTTGTCATGGAGGGCCTTAAGGACTGCCCCCTTTCTAAACTATACATTGCTCAAGCTCCATGCGGCGATCTGCTGCAAATTTGGAAAGCGCTTGAGTATTCTGGACAGGAGTTTGAAGATGTTTCTGAACCTGATTTAGACCCACCAGATGATGATGAATATTTCTCAGTATCAGAAGATGGTTCAGAATCTGAGTTAGACACTGTGCCATATAGACACTATACCACTGTGTTCAAAGTATATAGAGTGGACTTGACTGCAAAGAAGCTTGTGGAAATAAGTAGCTTCGGTGACAATGTACTGTTTCTTGGGCTTAATCAATCACTTTGTCTTTGTGCCAGAGAATTTCCGCAGTTGAAGGGGAATCATATCTACTATACTGATGATGATGAAAACATGGTTTTTGGATCTAAGAATAAATGCCGTAAAATGGGAGTTTTTAACTTGGACAATAAAATGAGCGAGAAAATTGTTTCTCCTCGGATTTGGTCCAACTGGCCAGCCCCTGTTTGGATAATACCAAATCCTAGGAAGATGAATTTGGCATTGCTCAGTTAGGTCTTAGGTGCGAGATCTTGTCCTTCCATAAATAAAATATTAATATGTACCTTTTTTTATGCTTTTAGTATTGTCCTGTAACTTGAAACCATATGAAGAATAATTTGTTTTTGTTGCTTGCTCTAAACGATTACCGCTGTTGGTCTCATCATAACTCTTCACCTTTCATATCTAGAATTCTGGTGTGCTAGGAATCAGCCTTAGTTCACCAGTGGTATTAACGAAATAGTTCCACTTTTATGTGTTTTTTGAGGACCTGGTTCATTTGGAGCAATTTTTTTGGATCTGTGACTGCAAAAATATATAGTGAATGAGGGTATTTGTTGGATTCTTGTTTGTTACATGAGTTGTTGTTGACAAATTATTACACAAGTATGTGCTGAGAGGACTTGAGAGCGCTTCTAAGAAAAGATTCAAATGCCATTGTGTTTTGCAGGTTAGTATCTATTTTATATTCTGCCATTAGCTTGATTATCTGCTAGCCAGTAGCCTGATCTCTCCTAGTCAATTTATAGTCTTTTTATATAAAAAAACTCCTCTATTCCATACAGACCTTTAGATTTAAATTGTTTTGATTAAAGTGCATGAAGGTCTTTATTTTTTTTATTTTATTTTTTGGATTCTTTTATAGGTCCATGAACATATGGATCCTTAAAACTTTTAAGCGGTTCATCCCAAGTGAGAAAGAGTGAACTTAGAGTAAACCACTTGAAAAGATTAAGCAACCAGCTCACTTTGATAGTTTATGGACCTAGGTTAGAACTTGGGAAAATTAAGGACCTTGGGTACATTTTACTCTCTAACGTCATTGATCATCTTGTCCGTCTTCTGTAAATGAGCTTAAAACCTCTTGGTTGTTAGTGCATGATTTTTTTTTAATTTTTATTTTATTTTTATTTTTTGCGAAAGGTTGTTAGTGCATGATGTACTTGAACATTGAAGTTTTGCTCTGCTTCAGCCTTCGTTTTATTTGACATTGAAGATGCTGATTGACATTCAGTGCTTTTCGAACTTTCTAGGATTTTCTTTGATGGGTCACTCCACCACGCCGCCATGCGGATTCTGCGAGCTCCACCAACAAAATTCACACGCCGGCGATGAGCTTACCGCTTACGGGCGGTGGAAGGAAGAAGCTGACTGGTCCGGCCCCGAGCGCTGAGCCGAAACAAGGCGCGGAAACAGCAACCGCGGCGGGGCACCCCACCACTGACGGACCCGGAGCTGGAGCTCGGCACCGCACGTGGTTCGTGCGCCACGCTCTGCAGAGCCTGGTTGGCAGAGGCGATCAGCGGAACTACCGTGCCTGCGCGGTGCACGACTCTTGTACACAGTCACGCATAGTGCCCCATGTTTGCTTCGTCCTCGGTCCTCCTGCTGTTTTTTCATAAACCAGGTCATGATCATCTGGCATACGGGCTGAGAGATTCTGCAGAGATGGGGGGAATCCGCGCATTTTTAGATCAAATTGGAGGGGCGCGAGAGGTTCTGATCTGGATCGATGAGAATATCATTGCGCCGTTGTTCCTCGCACTGATGAATCTGCTGACCAGGGCCAGCTGAAGCTTGCGGCAACATGCAAGCGCAGACTGCAACCAAATCTGGATCGAATAAAGCGAAGCGCCGCCCCGCCGAAACCGAGGGTCAAAAGCGTGCAACCGCACCGAGACGGCAAGAAGTCCAGTCGCTAGATCAGGACTGGAACACGCAGCACAGTCGTCAGATTGGTTTTACAGCGTCGAAGGTTCCAAAAAAGCAACGGGATAGCAACAGAAATGACGTTCCGTTCGTGAGAGGTGTCACCTCCACACATCTTTTTTTTTTATGCTGGTTTCGTAGCTTACCACTAGAGGCATGCGTGCATGGAATTATGGAAAAAGCGCGAAAAGGGGTGGGGCAGTGCGTGGACAAATGCAGGAATCGCATTTCTTGTCAAGCTATCCGTTTCATTTTCCGTTCGGTCCTCTGATTAAACATGGTGCGTGGAACGTAAGAAGTCGTTCAGGTCACTGGATATGATTCGTGACGTATAGAATAAGCACGAGCAGTAAGTGATTGAGGTAAATGCATTGGACTACTGTGGTCAGTTTAGCGGTGGATTGCAACGTGTTAGACTGTCAGGACTTACGTGCGTAGTACAAATAGTTTTTCGCGCACGCTCACTTCAAGTCATAGGACACTTTGTCTACTAGCAAAAAGACAATTACTTCTACCATGCTTAAGTTGAACTCGAATTTGGGTATTGTCACAAACTAACTAACGCAGCTCGCAGATCGCGCGACATGATTCAACTCAACATCGCAATCCGGACAAAATACTGAACTACTAACATTGATTATTGTTTTATCTGCAACTTAACAGGTGCCAAGCCTTTGGTTTCTAATAAACTTCGTTATCAAGTAAAAATCCTTCCAGGACGTTACTGAACTACTGGCACTTCGACGATATTCTATCGGCAACTCAACAGGTGCTGAGCCTTGGTTTCTAATAAACTTCGCTATCAAGTATCACATCCTTCCGGAATTACAAAACGGAACCATCAAGTGGGCGCTACAAGTAAAAAACCTGATGCCCCAAAATGGGCTCTGTCGAGATCCCACGCGACCAAACAACCGGCAGACCCAGCAAATTGTTTATAGTATGGTAGTATCGCTGAAACGGGCGGTGCATTCGTGCGTGCGACAGCCACATTCCGCCGTCAGAACTCAAAAACAGCAGGACGCGGCCACGGTTGCGGAGGCCGGAACGGCAAAAAACCAAAAAAGAAAAAAGGCCCCTTGAAATGCCGGTGAACGGTGATGAGGCCCACGGTTTGCAGCCAGCGGCCACCGGGTTGTAGGACTCGCAGCCAGCCGCGACGCGCCACGTGCGAGCGCATGCCAAGCTTTTATATATTTATCCGGGTGGCACCCAATTTCCAAAGCCCGACACCTCGCAAGAGAGGATCACACGTCAAGGAGAGGAGGTCACCTATATAGGTTCCTTTAACCTGCGATGGCCGTGGCGTTCCCTTCGCACATCATGGCGCTGAGCAAGGTGCAGCGGCTGTACGACGCGTGCGACATGGTGTTCGCGTCGCCGGGGGAGGCGGCGCCCTCGCTCGGCGAGATCGAGTGGCTGCGGCGACTCCTCGGTAAGCTCTTCGTGAGTGACTCCATGCCTCTGCTTGTTGTGCTCTTCTGCGTCGCGTGTTCGTGTGCCTGGCCGTTTTGGACGATCGGACTCATGGTTTGTGCTGGTTTTCTGGCTTCTTCAGATGGCGTGGAGGCAGCAGACGTCGGGATCGACGACGGGGAGAAGGCGTCCTCGTCGTCGTCGGACGACGAGCAGAGCCCCAAGAGCGCCCGGCTGCTGCCGGCGCTGGCGTTCGAGCGGATCACCTACGTGCACATACACCAGTGCGACGACTTCTCGGTACGTACGTACGCGCTCGGTCGCGTCGCGTGCGTGTCGTAATTAGTAGTCCGTGGAATAATATTATCGCTGCTGGTTTACGACGAGTTGGATGTGGATCTGGGCTGCTGTGTGCTCACGGCGTTGTTGGTTTTTCCTGCTTTGCTTGCAGATGGGCGTGTTCTGCTTCCCGGCGGGCGCTACGCTGCCGCTGCACGACCACCCGGAGATGGTTGTCCTCAGCAAGCTCCTCTACGGCTCCGTCCGGGTGCGGTCCTACGACTGGGTCGCCGCGCCGCCGAGCTCCGGCGCCAGAAAATGTAAGGCCCGATCACATCTGTGTGCTCTCGCTTGCTCTGCTTTCTATGGTGTCCGGTTGTGCTGACGACGCGCGGTCGATGGCTCGACACGCAGGTGGCCTGGCCAGGGTGGTGGCCGCCGACGAGGTGCTGCGCGCGCCGTGCGAGGCGTCGGTGCTGTTCCCGCGGAGCGGCGGCAACATGCACGCGTTCACCGCCGTCACGCCGTGCGCCATCCTCGACGTGCTCACGCCGCCGTACTCGGAGGAGCGCGGCCGGCCGTCGACCTACTTCCGCGACGTCTCCATCCCGTCTCTCCCAGGTGCTAACTACTGGCATTTCTCGCTACAAACACTTATTACAGCTCGTCGCGCAATGAGAAGTCTCCATTGCCATCAGAGCACTGCCTGACACGGTGCTATGTTCTTCTTCGTCGTCGTCAGGTTATGCTATTTTGGAAGAGACGGAACTTCCCGAGGATTTCAGCGTGGCGGGGGCGCCGTACCTTGGCCCTGAACTGACCGTGGATATGGATTTTGATGACGACGATTACGATGAGTAGCTAGCTCGCTGCTTTCTGAAAATAGATAGAAGTGGATAGTGCTTACCGTAGTAGTTTGTGTGGACTAATTCCGTACAAAAAAACATGTAAAGCTTTCGCCCTTGTGTATATGCGAGGAGAATTTTGAGAGTGAAGTTGCACTACTACGTACTAATCTTAGAGTGTGTTTTATCCTTGCACAGAAGTTTTACACACCGGGTTCTAAAGAGTGTGTTTGGCATAGATTCTCACCAAAACAACTTCTCTAAAACAACAGCTTTACTTAAATAATAGATTCTTTAGAAAAAACAGTTTCTATGTTAGAAGCAATTTTTAAAGTGCTTAGCAAAACAGCTTGTCTTATGAAACCATGCAAAGATGGGTTAGAGAAGTCATAACTATGTTGTTTTTAAAAGCTTTTGCCTTCTATAGTATACGAATTGCGTCTTGCAGGAGGAGTAGAAGATGTTTTGTTTTGTACCAGTCTTCGTTAAGAATCCAAAGCAGAATCATTTTGAGAATCCATACCAAACAAACCCTTATTAAATCTAAACAAAAACGAGCTAAGTTGTACAGCGTGCGATGTTTCTTTAGAAATATACTCTCTATATACATTCATTTGAGGTTAAATCAACTGCCTCAAAAGAATAGCTAAGCAAAATAGAGAAATGTTTCTCTGTCTAAAAGTCGAACGAGATGCAAAACTGCAAAAAACAGAGGGCCACATTCTACCGGCTGTATCCGTGGGGAGAAAACCCATGGTCTGTATCCGTGCTTGCACATGGTTGGCTAGCGGTTTCCGTCGCGCACTCCGTGTGTACGCGTGTGAAGCGTGACCCCAGAACAGCTCGCGGTAATCATCTCGCCTGCATACAAGTTGTCTCGGTGGGTGGAGTCGTGCTCTGACATTCGCCGTTAAGTAAAAAAGCTGAGCAGGCGTTGGCGTAAAAACATAGCAAATATCTGCAATCCTTGTGAGTTTTTTTTTTGGGATAAAGTGCAATCCTTGTGAGTTGTGACGGGAATGCTCATGAGAATTCAAGCAGCCTTTTTTGGAGCGGACGATTGGCTGTCCATCGCCGTTTTGCGGACCATTTCTGTCTTTCTTATCTTTTTAGGAAGACCATTTCTATTTTTTTTTAGCAATTCGCCGGATCATTTCAACGCCGAGTGCCGAGGCTCCTTGTGAATTTTCTTTTCAACGAGGAGAAACCTCCTTTTTTTTTTGAGCTCCGAGAAGCCTCTGTTTTCGGACAAACGGAACAAGCAACAGGCTGCCCGGTTTCGCCATCCCGCCGCTGTAGGAGGCCCGTAGGTGGATGATCATGAAGGCCCGTTCTGATGATGGACTGATTGCGAAGATCACAGCCCGTTCAACCCAGCACGAGAGGTCCATGCGCTCCAACCGGCTCATATCGTTGCGTTGCCAAAAAAAAAGAGAAAACGTGCTCGTATCGCGGCAATACAAACTGAAACGGAGTCGAATGATTCGGAACTTCTAAACAAGAAAATGACATTGTCGCGGCGATTGAATTCCTAAGTACGCTGAATCTGTCAGGCTAACATACCCATTGGCCATTACTATGTTCAATTTCAGCGCACGTGCTTGGGGATCCAACGAGCAAGGCTTCCTGCTCCTCATCCGAAGTTTCTTGCCAACTCCCCCAAGGATGCTGCCACAGCTTCCGAACTCTATCAATAAGCTCTTCCGCAAGCCTGGATAGAGCAAAACTGTACAGCCTGAATCAACTTATGTTGTTCGGTTGACCTAAAGAAAAATCTTCAACATTCATCCAGCAACAACATCCATCCAGACATTTTACTTCCAGCTTAGATTATTTTTTATGATCGGTCAACAAATCTATCACCTTCTCTCGTCTAATCCATCAATCTTGTGACATGACCTCTAATTTTTCCACTTTAGCGGCACTCAGCCCGAACAGATATTCCATCCTTTCGAGCAGATCCTTCCTATGCGATGGAGAAACCATAACATTCATAGTGCCCTTTCCTCTCCAGCAAACCATGGCAGTTGTAGAGGGATCCACAGAAAGGGAGTGTCCTGAAACATTATGAAAGTTTACATTATCCTCAGTCATGATTTATTTTTATCTTTGCGTAGGGCATAACAATACCTTCATCATGCAGCACTACAACACAGCAACCCGGTGTCAGAACGGCAGCTTCCTCCACAAGTTTGGCATCAACAAAATGAGCAAATTTGATGGTCCTGTATTGTAAAAGGCGGTGGAAGTCGACTGGAGATGCATATAGTACCCGCTTGCTGACGTATGGCAGCAGCAACGGCAATCCCTCATAACACAATCTATATGCAATTGAACATCCATCCTTGGAAGAGAGAGAGAGAGAGAGAGAGAACAGAGTACATATTGTTCAGTTAAAAACTTATCTTTTCCAATAAAACGCAATCTGAAAAAAAAAAGGTGTCCGCCTGATTGGAGTACTTACAAACATCCTTAGACCAAGGGAAGCAATCTTAAGCTGCTCGCCAACTTCTAAATTCAGTTGCAAAATTTCTTGAACTGATTTTGCTATGTAGTATATTCTCCTTGCATCATTAGCCTGAATACTTCGAGTCACCAGATGACCTCTGAATGGAAATGATTCTTTGATACCAAAGAAGGACACTAAACTTTCAATCACCCCTTCATCTTCCAAAAATAACACAGGATCAACCCCTTTCCATCTGCTTTGGTTTTGCGACTTCTGCATTACATCACCTGATTCCGCTTGATCACTTTCTGCATCATTAAAAATTAACTTCAGTTAAGTTCATATCTTTGAGAGTTTTGTCTATGCTTAAATTCTGCAGCCTACCTAGCAGTTCAACATGATCAGCAACTTCAATGAGCCGCTGATGCACCATACTATTTTCAGATGGTCTTATTTCTGGCTCAAGTTCTTTCTGAAGTTGCATAATACTATCTGCCACAGGTGTGTGCTTAAGTTTTGTTGCCATATCTACAATCTGTCTGTCTGAAAGAAAGTTGGGTGCATCAAGCAAACAATTATGAATATCCAATAACCCAGATTATATGAAAACTTTCGTGAAAAGATTGAAATGAATTTCTCCAGCGATTACCATTCAAAGGGGCAACTTTTTGAAAAACCGCGATGAAAAACGCTCCACTATTTTGGTCATGAGGTACTATTCTCATGCAACGGTGGAGTGGAAAATTTGAATCCGTAATGTTAGAATTAGAACCTAAACTTTTAGCCATATCACAATTAGTGTTGTTTATTTCTCCAATGTTATGATTTTTCAAGGAGCTACCATAATTTTCTATGTCGATTTCAACCTTGCCACATACGGTATGGCTTTCCTGAGTACTTGAGGGAAACATGCTTTGCAATATAACATTCTTCCTATTATCTGGAAGATCTTCATAAGACTCAAACCAGGATCCTCTATCTTGTACCTGCAAGAGTCACAAAATAATAAAATGAGACACTTCTTCGAAGTTCCAAAAAAAAAGGGACATTATTTCTAGTGCTTAATTTAGTGATTCAATGTTAAAAATGATTACCATTAAACCCAGTTTGTATGAGGGAATTGTTCTAGGATTTATTTGGATTTATTAGTTAAACTGAACCTTAAGGATTTGGATCCTGACCCCCCTATCCAAACATGGTCTTATACAACAATCCACTCATTACAGAGTGAAAGGAAGCTCAAATAGTAAGATGCACTTGAATCATACAGGAATTATAGAATGTCAAATCCTATGTCACAAAAACATATCAACCAGGGGGCAAAGTACAGTTAAGAACACGCTTCCATCTTGGCTAAAGTCAACATAAGATGGAATGTGATCAAGGGACTATATATACACTAACCTTCCAAGTCATAAGCCCAGGACGACGGACTAATCCAGGTAACTCATTAGAAACATCGAGAAGTTCAATCGAGTTTCCACTTCTTCGAAGAAGCTACATCATTATGAGATATGTGAACAGCTTGCAAAGAGATAATCTGTTACTAAAAATAAATTAAGAACGCAACAGAAAAACAGAATAGTGTAGAAGTCTCTGTACATAGCAAAGTCTTAAAAGTCTTGAAAACAACATAAAAAAAAACAGTAAAGGCACACATCATGAAATCACTGTGAATATTGTTTGTATTCTAGAGTGGAAGCTCTGAGTTGTGATGACACTTAGATGGGAGCATGTTTTCAGCTAAACATCAGACAATCACTTGCGTGAACTTGTAATGAATACAAGCAGAGTTCACCCTCGTTTTAGGATTATATAAACTACCTAGCCTTTCTGTTGTTAGGTGATAACATCTTTACATCCAACAGTTGGAGGTAAAAGCTCCATTGCAAAATGTAGCCATTGTAAGTACCTCAGCCACAACAGCTTCGTTTTCAACAGGATTCATGGAACAAGTTGAATAGACCATCCTTCCACCCATTTTGGTTAATGCAAGACCTGAAGCGATACAAAAATATTGCAGATTATTAATCACAAAACTTCAATGAATACATTTTGGTTGCCAAACAGATCCAAACCATATGCAGCAATTCTGGTATGCGTAATTGGATGGTTTGTATGATAACAGAATAACACCGCATAAGTTCCTAACTAGGCTCATTTAACAATTCATGATATTCCGCTGGTAAGATTCTCAGGCACCCTAATTTACAGGTGATTATAGGTACTACCCCGATTTCAAGAACTAAACACAGTCCCGATGAAACAATAAAAATAAGTCCTTACCACGCATAGCAATGTCTACTTGCAGACGATGAAGTTCATTCCCCATGCCTGAGTTCCTGAACAGCGAGAATAGATTTTGACATGAGGGGAAACAGAATAAAGCATAAGAGAAGCAAACGGAATGAAGATCCAATGTTTACCATTTTCTCCACACATTCTGACCTTTGCGAATAGTTCCGTCACCACAACAGGGAACATCACAAAGTACACGGTCAAATTCTAAGCGTTGAGGTTTGTGGGTACGGCTAAAAGCTTCTGAACAGTCAGGGAAGTTTTGTGCTTCATGATTTGTTACTACCAGGTTGGCGGTGCATATTCTCTTTGTATTACGGACAAGGATGTCGCATCTTTCCACGTTGATGTCATTAGCGATCACCTGATCAGAGTCTCACCGGAGGAAGGGACATATATAATCAGAGTATTATTTCTGAAAGAGTGAAATGCACCCACCCGAGGTACATAAACTATTTAGGGATGGTCATCTAGGTACATAAACTCCTAAAGTGATCATCTAGGTCCACAAACTATTTAGAAGGGTTATTTAGGTATATAAACTCCTAAGTGACCATTTAGGTCCACAAACTAATTATGACGTAGCTGGCCATGTCCAAAGCCCTTCGGAAGGTGAGGCGGCGATATGTAAGAAAAAATCATGGCAATCAACCGCATGACTATCAACTCCGCTCGACAGCAAGATTGAATGAAGGCCCTTCGCCTCCTTTGTCAAGTCATCGCCTCCCGATTGCCGGGAACGATCTCCTTTCTGCAATTTTCCACCGTCAGGATTTTCCTGACACGCATAGCACATGCTCTCCATCCAGGTTGGCGTGTCCACGTAGGAATTGTTTCACGCGCGAAGGACTTTAGACCTTGGCAGCTACAGTATAATTAGTTTTTGAACCTAAATGATCACTTTAAGAGTTTATGTACCTAGATGACCACTCCTAAATAGTTTTTTTTTGTGAATCCACTCCTAAATAGTTTGTGAGCCTAGATGGACACATTAAGAGTTTTTGTACCTAAACGACCATCCCAAAATAGTTTATGTACTCCGGGTGCATTTCAGTCTTTCTGAAATCTCTGGGGGTTATAATAAGTAATGGTATATAATACGCATAACAAAACTAGATTCTGATGTATATTGTAACTAAGGTTTCTTTCTACAAATCAGCTGGAGCTTTTAAGAGCAATATTTCTAGTGATACATGAAATAGGTGAGAATTGTACCAGTGCTCCTGGAAGTGGCCCTTGTTCTACTGATTGGTGAATCATCTCAAGTAATTGGAAGGTTTTAGAGCCTGGAGCAGCACACACTACACAAGAGACCAAAAGAAAAAATATGAGCCTATTATCAGAGCGTTTTGTGGTGCCATTAAATCCAATATTTCAAACACCCAGCGAACAATGAAAGTGACAGTCCACTTAGCATGGAACATTTAAGATAGTACAAGAATAAGATACAAACATACTGTCAAGGATATGGTGATCTGGTTTTACATTCAGAAACAATGGCGGTACCTGCAGGAATGAACTCAAATATTGAAGTGAGGCTTAACAAAAGCTAACTAAAAGAAATTATAATACACAATAGTTAGGGTAAAAATATGTTCATAAGATAATGGTACGAGACGCCCACCATGCTAACAGCCTCTTGCCTAGTTATGTTACCAACCTCACTTTCATGCTTTAAAAACTCGTGAACACTGGAAGGCACAAAGGTTGAATCAACATATTAGCTTAACTAAGAGCACATCAAGGTTATGACAACATGAAATTGTTAAGGAGACAGTAACCAGAAGGTGTAAGAATATTATTGAAAAGCCATTCCACAACCGATTGGGATGGAAAATTGGAATTGCTAATTCAAGTGATGCAAATAACTAAGCCCTTCCTTAACTTCTGTAACTCAGTAAGCAACATTCTTATCACACAAGGGTGCTAATACTTCTTAGTATAAAAAATTGAATTTACCTTTTGAATTATGTACATTATCGTTCTCAGAAACTCCTACGAAATATCATAAAACACAACACTGATGCAATATGATATGGAAGATTGAAAGGCCGAAACGGAATTAGGTGCAGGAAACTAACTTTGTAGAGTGAACTAGTGTCCTTGATTGAATAAAAAAAAGGGGGAGCTGACTTTTAGTCCACACAATAGGCCTAAGAGAGCCTAGATACGAAGAGGGGTATTGAAGCATATCGCCCATCTTTGATCTAACATGTCAAGCTTTTAGATGAACTATTTAGTGCACGGACCAAATAGTGTCAAGTACAAACATTTCTATATTCAAGTGTCGCAGACATCGACTACATTTGGATATTCTTCGTTGGATTTTCCACACGATTTTGTTTATGGATCTAGCTCCAGGACATATGTTGCATAATTTAAATAAATGTAGTTTCATGTAGACGGAACTTTAACTACATGCATACAAATGATTGGCAAGAATGTTTAAAATAAATATAGCACTGTATTCATTACCTCTCAAGTGCCTGATTTTTCCTAAGATCCTTCCGTGAGAAGTTCAGATGCCATGCAAGATTGTCTGGATACCAAGCCAGGGGCCTGATAGCATCTTCTTTGTACTCATTACTAACCTTTGCAATGAGTTTATTTTTACGTTAGAATATGTCGAGGATTAGGTTAAGTACATAAACATGACAACAAGGCAACCTCACTCTCCAAAGATCTCCTGAAGTCACTTTCTAACTTTGAGCGAATATCTTTAAAACACTGGCGGCTGGAAGCAAAGTAAAACACAGCTTAGTTGCTAAGAATCACCAACAAGAAAAACAAGATAATGAATGTATCAGTGTACTAAATATTCAAAAAAAGTCAGTTAGAAAAGTAGGGCCTTGTGCTATAAGTTTTTGCTGTCAGGTTTACTTGACACATTCCTGAAATACTAGCACTGTAAAGCAAATAAAACGTTGAATAGAACAGAAAGTTTTTCCTAGAATTGCATGAGTAGCAAAGCAACAATACGTGGAACATTTTGCACATATTGCTAGCAGTAATTCAGAAGTACAAGTCTCTTGCTGGAATATTATAGAGCACTGGTTATCAATAAGGTAATAACCATGCTGATCCCCGTATGTTTTATGAAATATGAAGAAGATGAAGAGAAGGATCAATGGGCATCAAGTCCAAAAAGACATCAAACAGGAAAAATAGTGTCACCAATTATATGGATTAACGATTTAGTCAAATGGTCAACCAAAGGAATCGGAAATTAAAAGGAATGATGAAGTGAAAAACCATAAATTTCAGCTCTGAGCAACCAGCATTACCTGGCGTTGATCCTAAAAGTTGCCGGTAATGGCGTTCGGAGCATACTCATGAAGGCATCCCACTCCTCCTCACTAACAATTCCCTGCATCTGCAGGACAAAACATTCAAATGCACATCCTGCAAACAATATCTGCATCTTTTTCTAAACAACATTACATCATAAGTGGAGACTAGGACACCTTCGACAACAAGGGAATTGAATTCCTAGAACAATCCCATCTCAAACCGGGCCTAAAGTAACCCGCAAGTAGTGTTAATTAGAGTGGCTTAATTCTAGACTAATGCTACAATTAATTCGTGGATTCTACGAACACAGTACACCACCAACAACGGCAGCTAAATACACTTCAAATTGCACCAAAACCATAACAACGGGAGGCCACCGGCCACGGGTGACTGAAAGACGAGTCTCGCACCTTGTAGTACTCCTCGAAGGCAGCGTTCTCGAGGGGCGGCGGTTTTTACGTTAGAATATGTCGAGGATTAGGTTAAGTACATAAACATGACAACAAGGCAACCTCACTCTCCAAAGATCTCCTGAAGTCACTTTCTAACTTTGAGCGAATATCTTTAAAACACTGGCGGCTGGAAGCAAAGTAAAACACAGCTTAGTTGCTAAGAATCACCAACAAGAAAAACAAGATAATGAATGTATCAGTGTACTAAATATTCAAAAAAAGTCAGTTAGAAAAGTAGGGCCTTGTGCTATAAGTTTTTGCTGTCAGGTTTACTTGACACATTCCTGAAATACTAGCACTGTAAAGCAAATAAAACGTTGAATAGAACAGAAAGTTTTTCCTAGAATTGCATGAGTAGCAAAGCAACAATACGTGGAACATTTTGCACATATTGCTAGCAGTAATTCAGAAGTACAAGTCTCTTGCTGGAATATTATAGAGCACTGGTTATCAATAAGGTAATAACCATGCTGATCCCCGTATGTTTTATGAAATATGAAGAAGATGAAGAGAAGGATCAATGGGCATCAAGTCCAAAAAGACATCAAACAGGAAAAATAGTGTCACCAATTATATGGATTAACGATTTAGTCAAATGGTCAACCAAAGGAATCGGAAATTAAAAGGAATGATGAAGTGAAAAACCATAAATTTCAGCTCTGAGCAACCAGCATTACCTGGCGTTGATCCTAAAAGTTGCCGGTAATGGCGTTCGGAGCATACTCATGAAGGCATCCCACTCCTCCTCACTAACAATTCCCTGCATCTGCAGGACAAAACATTCAAATGCACATCCTGCAAACAATATCTGCATCTTTTTCTAAACAACATTACATCATAAGTGGAGACTAGGACACCTTCGACAACAAGGGAATTGAATTCCTAGAACAATCCCATCTCAAACCGGGCCTAAAGTAACCCGCAAGTAGTGTTAATTAGAGTGGCTTAATTCTAGACTAATGCTACAATTAATTCGTGGATTCTACGAACACAGTACACCACCAACAACGGCAGCTAAATACACTTCAAATTGCACCAAAACCATAACAACGGGAGGCCACCGGCCACGGGTGACTGAAAGACGAGTCTCGCACCTTGTAGTACTCCTCGAAGGCAGCGTTCTCGAGGGGCGGCGGCTGCCACCTGGGCTTGTCCTCGGTGCGGGCAGCGGCGGCGGCGGGAGGAGCAGGGGGTTGGGGGCTACGCCTCCACATGCTCTCGAGCGCCTGCGTGAAGTGGCGGCGTGCCGCGCGGCCGTGCTTGCCTGTGATGCATCGCCTCCTCTGGCCGCCGGCGACGATGCGGTGGTGAAGCGAGACGGGGGCTCGCGAGGCAAACATGCTGGGACCGGGACGCCAGGGGCTCGAGGGCCTGCAGGGATGAGTTGAGGTTGTAGCGGTTTGGGCTGCGTCCGCACCGCAGCGGCAGTGCTCCCCATCTTTCGCGTGAACGTCAAATGAACACAAGCAAATTGCGCAAAAAATCCGAATTCCGGCATCACAAATGGGTCTTATTCTTTTCCTCCAGGATGCTGGGTTTAATGAGACGTGACACCAACGCGAATCAACTTAAGTTTCGAAATACATTTTAAGCCCAGAGACAAACTGACCATGTGATCAATTTACAGATTTGAGATATCCACGGCTCAATCGTGATAGAAAATGGAAGTCTTTCTGAGTTAGCCACGGCTCAATAAATTGTGCACACGAATTTGTTATCACCGAGGACCTGGAAAAGAAAAAAGGTTGCTGCATAGAAAGTCCGAATCTATATATACCTTTTTAATGAATTTGTGTAAACTTGCTGGTTTAAAAACTAGGGAGAATCACCATAAGGAACTTCGATTGTTTATTTATATAACAAGAAAAAGAACACTTTTTTTTTTGGTTTACCAGTACTGCAGTACACGCACGAAAATGCAAACAGCAACTAAAGGAAACCTGGACGGCAGGTCCTTGACAGCGACATTTTCTTTCTTATCACAGTTTGCAGCAACTCTTTAGAGTCCCATTGATGGAATGCTACCAAGCTGGTTCATGCTCAAGGGCCATGAGGCAATCCTCCTTTTCCGAAGGCGCTCGGCAATGATGAATGCCATTTCCAGAGATTGCGAGGCATTGAGCCTTGGGTCACAGTGTGTGTGGTAGCGTGAGCTCAGATCATCGAATGTCACTGTGCGTGACCCGCCAATGCACTCCGTCACATTTTGTCCAGTCATCTCCAAATGCACTCCTCCCGGGTGGCTACCTTCTTGTTCATGAACATCAAAGAATGCACGGACCTCAGCCTGGATTGGAAAATGTATCAGAGTCCGTTCATTTCATTCATTCTCCGGTATGACATAAGATGCATAAGTTGATTCGATACTTCTACCAAACACTGAACGACAGTAATGAATGCTCAATTTTTCATCCTAAACTTTGGCTACTAACAGATAAGGGCTTTCAAGTAGAAAGTTAAGGATCAAACTTGGAATGGAAGTTAAGTATCAAACCACTTCATACACCCGTCATGGGGAATGGGCTGGACTAAGGAGCAAGGAAGAACCAAATATCCTTGAAAGAACAGTAGAATAGACAAAGTTCTTTATCAGTCACTTAAGGGCCTTTCTGTTTCAATTATATGGAGCCATGGATAATTGTACTATTTTCACCAGAGAACGGGATTATCCTTTTGATGATGATATGTTACCGGGCCCTCGTAAGTTATAAACTGCACAAAGCAGACAACTGCTTGCTCCCTTAATAGAACATAGATAACAAAAACGAATAAATAGCCAAATAGTGTGAAGTGCAAGACTGTAAGCGATGAAAATTACCAAAATCCTGTCGAAGGAGCGAGTTTTGAGTCCACAAGGTGCCTTCATTGTGTTTCCATGCATCGGGTCAGTGACCCATGTGACTATCTGGCCAGCCCCACGTACAGCCCGTATCAAATGAGGGAGTTTCACTCTCATGGTTTCAGGTCCCATTCTTGTGATGATAGTTATTCTTCCGGCCCTGTTTTCAGGGTTCAAGATATCAATCAAGCGCACAAGTTCTGCTGGGTCCATCTTGTCACTGACCTGTATTTCATTATATTCAGGGGTGAAATTTCTTTATGAGAATGTGCAGTTCTGCTTCTCAAATGCAGAGTACAAACTTGGTGAAACATGAGTTGGCAAGTGTTGAAATATCACATTTACCTTGATACCAAGAGGGTTGGCGATGCCTCTGAGGAACTCCACGTGGGCACCATCAAGCTGGCGAGTACGCTCTCCAACCCATAAGAAGTGGGCCGAGCAGTCATAATAGAGGCCAGTGGTAGAGTCTTCACGAGTAAGCGCCTGCTCATATGGAAGAAGAAGACACTCATGTGATGTCCAGAATTCTGTTTGTGTCATTATAGGGTGATCTAAAGTGAGTCCACAAGCTGCCATGAACCCCAGAGCCTCGTCAACTCGGTGAGCCAACTCCATGTACCTATTCACATAGTACAAGTTAACCATGAATTGACATTTTTTGAGTGTGAAGCCAACTCTTCAATACAAATCAAATGTAAATTTCAGAAAGCATTTCCATATTTAAGAAAATAAAAGCCAACCACTGAACTACAAGATGAACAGAACAATACAAACACGTCTTTGCATGAATTGTAAATATAAAGAAATAACGACAAATCGTGGGCTGGAAATTAACAATTGGACAGAAGGTAACTCAAGGTAACTCACCTATCACCCTGTTCACTATGCTCTGTGAAGTCAAGGTTCCACTGTGTCACCCTCTGCATTGCAGCATAACCTCCGGTAGCAAAAGCTCGCAGCAAATTCAGTGTCGCAGCAGATTGTGAGTATGCCCTTATCATACGGTGTGGATCTGGTACTCTTGACTTCTCATCAAATGCGTCCCCATTGATATTGTCCCCTCTGTAGCTTGGCAACTTCACTCCATCCCGTTCCTCAAAGCCATCTGACCTTGGCTTTGCAAACTGGCCAGCCATTCTTCCAACCTATATACACATGCATAAAGTACGTAACACTTTCATATGTAGCGGTGAAATAGAAATACATCACCCATATATATTCTCATTCCTATTGTCGACAACAAAATCCATACTAAAGAAGGGCAACAAAATAATATTTACAATTAATGGACATAATATTATCGTCCTTCCATCAATCTCATTCAATTATTGTTTTGAAAACATTATATTAATCCAATAACGTAACGATCTAATTGCAACTTGGGACGAACTTTTAACTTCACATGGAACTTCACACTATTGTTGGGGGGTGATTTTATACCTTGACGAAC
>LAPY01000425.1:183574-205946 GCA_000970635.1 Eragrostis tef | reverse complement strand
GGCCCCCTCCCCCTTGCCGCCCCCGCCACTCCTCCTTCGGCTATAAAGTCCTCCCCTGTCCTAAGGACCCTATAAATACCCCTCACTCGCTTCAGAACAACTCGCACCTTGATTCATACTTCATTTAGTTTCTTTTAGTAGCGAAGCGCTACTAGAATAGTGAGTGAGTGAGAGGGAAGGAGAGTCGGAGTTCTCGGAGATGTCGGGGCTCTGCTTCTACTTCGCCTCAGGTATGCAATTCCAGTTTTTTCACCTGTATACATCCAATGTGCCACAAGCAGCATTTGAGCACTTTCATGCATGATGCACCCTGGTAGTGGAGCGCCTCTGCATCTCTCTAATTAATTTAGTACTTCTCTTTTCAGCTGCTACTGAATTTTTTTGGTCTAAAAATAGATGGCTCATTTGACTTTCTGTTTTGAACCTGAACGCCTCTTCGGAAGCATGAGTGCTTGTCTCTCTTAGGAGCTTATAGTACTTGTTGCTGCTGTAATGCTCTATTTCTCTTAAATAAGAGCAAGAGCTACATAAGGCATGCTTCTCGAAGGGATAATGCATGGCTCGGTACGGTAATCGAAGGTCAGACCTCTCATGCTGCTATACATCGAGCCCTTCAGGCAAGGCTTTGAGTGGCCTGGACACTTAATTGCGACCAATGGTTCCAAGTCGTTGCCTTTTACTCAACTAGAAATGATGCACATTTTCCTTTCTGGAACGAGCTTATGCAACCCTGAATTAATGAAGAGAACATCGAGTTGCTTAACACTTGGTCTAGAATGAGCTCATGCAATCCTGAATTAATGAAGATAGCATCGTGTTGCTTAACACTTATAAGAGTCTGAGTTCAATACTGTTGGAATCAATTCTCCAGAAATGTTTAAACCTCCATGGAAATGGAATGTTGTGCTCTTTTCGAATGACCTGAAAATAGCTCCCATGTTATAACAGCTTCATAAAAGCTAAACAAGCTTGCAAAATCACAGATGGGTTCATGAAAACTCGTTCCTTGTTCCTGTAGTTTGAACAAGCTAAACAAGCTAAACAAGCATGACTGCAAATTTGCTTTGTTCCTAGTTTGCTGAAATGCATGATCGATACTGATATACCTTCTTCGTGCATTTCAGTGCACAGCATGCAAGCGAAAGAAGTCCCGCTGCTCTGTCTTAATAGCCTGAATATTTTTCGAAAACAAATAGCCTGAATACTATTCTCTTGCCCTTCTACATGATCGGGGCCTACTAACTTGATTCAAAACTTCAGAAAGCATTGCACGGCGCTCTTTTGCCCCTGCTGCTTCACATTTGCACTTTTTTCAGTGAGTGAAGCCAGATAGAATGTTGTGCTCTTCGAAGGACCTGAAAAATCTCTTCCATGTCATATTCGGCCATTTCATAGCAACTAAACCTGCCATATCACTGATGGCCCATGGAACTCATTCCTTGCCCGTGCACCACCTGAATACCTGCATACTTCTTTCAATATAATTTGCGGCAGTGCATATTCAGTTACTCTGTTTTGCTCCTGTATAAATGCGGTGCATAATTTTGCAAATGAAAGGAAATTCATTGCTCCATCTTAACAGCCTGGATATTATGTTGCCTTTTCTACAATATCAGAGCCCATTTACCTAATTCACGACTTCACAAAGCAGGGCACGGTGCTCAGTTGCCCCCGCAGCTTCAACTTTACACTTTTCCAGTGAGAATGAAGCTTTGAATGATACTCCTGATAAAATGGAGCTCTGTATTTGAAGAAGATCGGAGCGCATCAACTCGATCCAATACAGAGTGCTTGTCCCCTGCCCCTGTAGGCATTTTCCTGGGGCTTTGAAGCAGCCAAGTTTCCATCAGCCAAACTCAAACCCAGTTGCTGTCGCAACAAGCCTCGGCAGTAAGCCAATGCAACCTTGGGTTCCATATGACCAGAAAGGACTTCTTTTAATGTTTGTGAACACTTCATATGAAAGAGGAAGTGAAACCGACGACCGATAAACAACAAAGATGGGAGGAAAATCATGTCTCACTGAGCGTGCCATTTGTTTTACGCGGAAGAAATATTTAAATTTCTTTGCGTTGGCATATATAAGTTGCGGGCGTGCCAGTATACTATTTTAGTATACAAATAAAATTAATAAACACACAGAGGACCAAAAACAATAGAGACACCAGATTTACGTGAAAAACCCTCGCGGGTAAAAAAAACCACGGAGCCCGAAGGCAATCATCACTATATCAAAGGAATTACAAATTACAATTGATATTGATGAAGCATCTACTCTGATTTCTATCTCTTAATCCTTGATTGCATCCCTGTATGACGCCATGTATTCAGTCGATCATGTAGTTTCCTGATTCCTAGAGCCTCGTAAGAACTCTAGTTAATTACCTCCGTAGGTTTTGACCAACGGAATACCTCCGATTAAGTTGTGTTCACGGTCATCATCAATTCTCTTGGTTTTGTATAAAAGACGTTCGTTGGTACCTGTAATCAAGTAGCTGAACAAAGCAAATGACCTATTCAATTATGCATAGAGTTAAGCTAAAGTGTAAGTTATTGCGACCAACCTTGTCGGTCGTGGTGTTATGGAGTATTCCGGCCTCGTCGGTCGCGGGAACCATATTTGATCTATGTTCAGCCTCGTCGGTCGCGAACGTGATATGTCCATCCTCGTCGGTCAAGACATAGTAAATCATTTTGAACTTTGAACTATAACTCTGGCATAATAGAATTTGGCATTGCTCTGCCAACCACTTTATGAAATAATACGATCACTCCTGTGTAAAAGAGTCAAAGGGACCTGTATTCCCGAAAGGCTTTTGATGCGCAAACTATCTCTCATGAATGAGATTAATTAATAATCTATCATCCACCATGTACGTATTCACTTTCTAGCACCTGCATGTGCCGAAGCACTGCGGACAACTTGCTTCCTCTTTGTGCTGCCCAAGAACGACACATTTGTATCTGTGAGGCGCCGCCGTCGAGATGACGTGGCCATGAATGGCTCATTTGTACCTGCAAGGCGTTGAAGCGCCGCCGTCGAAACGGCGTGGCCATGAATGGCTCACTTGTACCTGCGAGGCGCCAAAGCGCCGCCGTCAAAACGGCGTTGATCTCATCTGGACCTGTAACCTGCGAGACGCCGAAGCGCCGCCGTCCAAACGGCGTGGCCCTGAATGGATTCTTGTACCTGCGAGGCGCCGAAGCGTCGCCGTCGAACGGCATTAAAAAACAGAAAGGTTGCACCGCAATCGGCCATCCTAGCGCATGCCACATCACCCGTATTTCCTGGACCGTTAATTTCTAGCGCATCCGGCCGTCGCGGTGCCGACACGTGTCTTGATTGCTGCAGGACTCTCTGAGGTGGTAGCCATCTACATTCAAAAGCTAAGCCGATTCTCAGCATCAGCCTTTTGAAGTTTAAATAGAAGCTGGAAACATTTCTGAATGGCTGCATGTATGAACTTAATCAGTAGCATTGTTCCTCTGCTAAAGCCTATCATTATCTGGATTCGCTATGATTTATGTGCAACTGCTATTTGCATTTCTTCTGATTTACTTAAGTTATGTGTGGATGCTGGTGCCGTAATGGAGAATTAAAGAAGTATACATGATAATTCGACTCATGATTTACTGGATTGTTTCTTGGAATGGTTGTTCCATCTTCATCATTATTTATTATTTGCAGATTTTACAATTTACACCCTGAATCAAGATTGATCTTTGGCATTGCTTTGTGAAGCAAAGGTTGATTAATTTTCCAAGCATTGTGTTGTTCCATCTTTGTATGCTTTGAATTACAGCATATCATATATGGACACGCTTGATTAGTTGATTGGTTTATTATTTGACTTGGATTGGATATTTATCTTCTAGCCTCACACGTACTAGACGGTATTCTTCAACACTACACTAGGGTATGCTTCGTTGGTAACAATACTCATTACCATTCCTTTCTAACAAATACTTTGCATCAGTTGTCTGTTAAATTAGCAGCATATGCAGTAGCATGCCAGATTTCCTTATGGATACGTGTGCCACACAAGGAATCAACTGAAAATGTGTTCATTGCTTCATTATGAAAACTGATGCATAGCTAGCAGTGATATGCAAGTCACACATATTCACTGCTATTATCCTTAAAGTAAATGAAGGAAATCAACATAGTGTTTTGGTTGTAGAGGAAAGATTCTAGCATGCAAAACCAAATCTGGTATTACTCTTCAAGTAAATGAAGAAAATCAAGTTCAAAAAGCTTGTTTCATACACTGTTCATTCGAATTTTTTTCTAGACAACAACTAACTGCTCATTTGAACAAAAAAAGGGCAGCTACTTGCCTTGCTTCTTGATGGAACTGACTGAAAAATAAATAATATTCTAGGTATTTGCAATAACAGTTTCAAAACAGGTGAAAAGTTAGTAGGGGAAGGAAGCGTACCTTCCACTGGAAAGGACTGTCAGTTAGCCCATATGAGTTCAGTTTGACATTATGAAATATGAAGAATCAGTGGTGCCCAATTGGACATGTGGGCTTGTAGTATTCCAAGTTTTTCCCTCCAGATGTCTAGATGCTGGGGGCAATGGAGAATTAAGGAAAACCATAGCTTAAAAACAGTTCTCAAACTTAAAGTTGTAACTTATGGCTGGTGGTAGTAACAGAGTTTAACATATGAAAGCCACTGTTTTACTTAAGAGATACCTTTATTGATGCTTCTTGAAATGCATACTATTCTGCATCCTGCTTGGCAATCTACATACATTTCATTTTGCAAGTCTTAACTATCAGCAACATATTTAGCTCCTGGTTGTTCAGTTTACTTTTTCTTTTTTCCCTCAAACATAATCTTTTCTTCTCATGTCTGTCTCGGTCCTTATGGTGTCTATTACTGTGGCTGCTTCTAGTGGTAGTAGTACTGGTGAGTTTGACATTTTTAAAGATACTATGTATCTGTTGCCTTAAAACTTCATTGGAAACTGTCATTGTAATGTCTGGTCCATCAGCAACATATTTAGCTATTCTAGATCCTGACTGGTTGCCAACATATTTTGCATGTCAATAAAACTATATATGTAGTCTTTCCAATCCTGTCTGTTGCAATCCTGTTTGGTTGTGGAGTTTTCTGAAGCTGGTATATTACTCCGCAAGTGATTCATTGAATGATATTGTACGGATGTTCTATTTTTTCATGTGAGTGTTTTTTTTTTTGTTGAGTTGCCTAGGTCTTGTGAGGGCCTGAGGGGTTGGGTGACTTGGGTCATCACTGCACGCCCCAGGATTAAACCAATTAATTATGGCATTTTGGTTGATAACGTAGCTTCTTGCGTACAGATGTTTCAGTTGTAGCAGCCTGAACGCTGCTAGACACGATTGTTTCTAATGAATATGCAAATCCGGTTGACATATTCTCAATGTCAAACATGTAATGGAGAACTTCAGGTCCATCATATAGTTAGTTAGAGTCTGATCTTTCTGTTGTCATTGTAACACTGTAGGTTGGTGTCATGTTGTGTGTTTGATCCCACTATTAATTGAAAAATGCGTTGACACAGATTTGATTAATATTCCATTCCCTACCGACAGCAATGGAGAGCGCCGTGACCATTGTTGTTTGGTTTTCACCACAGGCACAGGGCTGAAGCTATCATGGTAATCCATGCCATACTGTTGGGTGAACTCCTTGGCCATGCAGATACAAACATGACACAATGACCTTTACATGGCCTTAGAGCTTCACTGTGCTCAGATCATTTCAGGAAAACATGCACCAAAAATGTTGGCTCTGTATCAGTCATGGTCTCGTCAACAATCACTATCGCTGCATTGCCTTAACGTATAAAAGTAGAGACCAATCTACAATGGTAACATTCCTCAAGCAATACACAATCTTGCTTGGGAAAATAAAATCAGGAAACACAAGATTTAACCCATTTGCAGTCATCTTAATGTGGTACAAGATATAACACTGTTTTCCATGAATTTAATCCGTATTATTAGTAGCAAATGTTAGTCGAGGAAACGGCAGAAATGCATTTGTGTATGGGCTGGGCCTGAGAGAGAGAGAGTAACATGGTAAGCCCAACGAGCCCGAACCCTAAAGCAGCTCGCCCACTAAACGACAAGAACTCAAGCTTCTGCAATCACTCCACTTCCGCAGCTCTACTCGCAGCACCAAAAATTCTCGCCGCGCTCGCCCGCCGCCGACGAGCATGGACCTGAGCGGATGGCGCGTTGAGAGCATCAGGACAGTCCGCCCCTTGGACTCTCAGGATGAAGCTACAAGCACGGCGCTAAAGTTCGCGTACGAGGCCCTTGGTTCTGAAAACATCTGTACCTCCCTCTAATATAATTCGCCTTTTTGCATGTATTTCTTAAGAAACAATGCATTTAACCATCAAATAAATATGTTTCAAAAAAGTATATCTTGATGCTTACGTGTGTCGCATTCTTTGAAGGGAAAATATCAAGTGAAACAAAAAATAAAAGCAGTCATTTTTACTAGCCTAAGAAAGAATGAAAGTTTACTTTCACATATAGTAGTAATCTGGTCATTTTAATTCGTGCAATAACTTGGTAACCCTGTTGTTCTTTATTAGTTAAATTTATAATCGGTTAGAGCATCCGTGTCACAAAAATCTGGACAGGCCCGACAGCAAGTGACCTGGTTCAGACATTCGGCCCAATAACGGTGAACCCTAAGCACACCTCTGCTCTGCAACAAAGCGGCAAGAATCCGGAAGGCAACTCCTCACTCGACGCCACTTCTCTTGACTCGCCGCAGCTCAAAACCGTCGCCGGTGCCTCGGCGCCGCCGGCGAGCATGGATCTGAGCAAGTTCCGCCTCGTCGACGTGAAATTCGTTCCGGACTTCATCGACCAGAATGAGGAGGCGGGTACGGCGTTGAAGTATGCGTACGAGTCCCTCCCCTCCCTGCCCGTCACCCCCGACGCGCCGCTCGCCGCCGCCGCCGCCGCCGCCGCGTGGTCCCGGGCGCCGAACGACGGCGTCGACCGCATCAGCAGCCTCCCCGACCAGATCCTGCGCAACATCGTCTCCCGCCTCCCTGCCAAGGACGCCGTGCGCACCGGCGCGCTCGCCTCGCGCTGGCGCGGCCTCTGGCGCTCCGTGCCGCTCGTCTTCGTCGACGCCCACCTCATCCCGGGATGCAAGGAGAACCTGTTCTGGCGGCCGGGGATCGAGGGCTCGCTCGGCGTCAGCAACGCGGTGTCCGACGTACTCGCCGCGCACCCGGGCCCCTTCCGCTGCATCCGCATCACCTGCAACTACTTCGACACGGGCAGCCGCGCTGGCGCGGCCTCTGGCGCTCGGCGCCCCTCGTCTTCACCGACGCCGGCCTCCTCCCGAATTGCAGAGAGAACCCGACCTGGCGGCCGGACTTCAAGAAAACACTCGGCATCTACAACGCGGTTTCGAGCATCCTCAAAACGCACCTGGGTCCCTTCCGCTGCCTCCAAATCACCTGCTGCTACTTGGACATGGACAAGAAGCAGATCAAGAAATGGATGCAGCTGATCGCCGACAAGGGCGTCCAAGAACTCGCCTTCATCAACCGCCCGTGGCCACTCGACCTCCCTCTCCCTGCCGCGCTCTTCAGCTGCACTGCGCTCACCCGCCTGGACATCGGCGCCTGGAAGTTCCCCAACACCGCCGCGCTTCCCCGCACAGCCGCATTTCCCCACCTCCGGGAGGTCGTCCTCAGCTTGATCACCATGAAGGATAGAGACCTCGCCTTCCTGCTCGACAGGAGCCCCGTCCTGGAGTCCCTCGCCATCATAGCAAGCCAGGCCGACGTGCGCCTCTGCCTGATCAGCCGCAGCCTTCGGCGCTTGCAGCTGATCCAGTGCTCCTTGGGGGACATCGTCGTAGCCGACGCTCCTTGCCTGGAAGGGCTCTTCCTGGTGGACACCAGGGCCCCTCGCACTGGGGGCAAAAAGTGCTCGAGGATCAAGATTGGCAAGGCACCCAAACTGCGAATGTTTGGATGCGCGCAGCTGGAACCGTACGAACTAGAGATCGGCAGCACCGTCATAGAGGTCCAGCTCTTGCAAGATGAAAATCCTAAATTTTGATTCTGTTTCGTTGTGTAATTGTGCCAACAGTGTGAATGTTATCTTACTGTTTCTGTGGCATTGCAGGCAGGTACCAAGGTGGGTTCAAGCACCATTGTCCCAGGCATCCAGGTCTTGGCTTTGCCTGCGCAACTTGAAGTCCGCAATAAAGTCAAGACAGTTTCTACCTTGCTGAAATGTTTTCCCAACGTTGAGACGCTTCATATCTTTGTAATTTTGTTAACCCTGCTGTTTAGTTTGTTTTTGTACATGGGCGCATTGCTATATCTTTAATGCCGTTATTAGATATATTATCCTTGCAGGTATTATAACCATATAGTTACCTGAACTATTTGATTTGATCTAATTTGCAGTCTACTAGAGTCAATGGGCGCACTGGAAATGTCAAGTCCAAGTTTTGGGAGGAGGCTTGCCCTGTTGAATATGTTGAGTGGCACGTCAAGAAATTTGTCATCCACGATTTTCAAGGCAGGAGAAGTGAGTTAGCATTCATCAAATTCATTGCCGAGAGAGCACAGGCGCTAGAGGAAATGGTGATTGGGTGGCGCATGGAAGGTTTCTCTTCAGAGAATGATATCGGTGCCATCCTGAAGCCTCTGTTTACTTGGAAATGGACCAATAAAAATGTCAAGCTTAGTGTAGCCATGCCAAGAGGTCCTACTTCTTGGAGTGTGTGTGACGTCACTGATGGTTCTTTTGATGACCCTTTTGACTATGCAACCGCACGACACTAAACTCAGCAGTGGTGCTGACCTTCCCAGTTTAATCTGAGGTAGCTGATGTTTTGTGAGTTTGCTGGGCAGCTAGCATTGATGTTTGCATCTATCTTTAGAGCGTTGGCAATGTTTCTGTCAGTGTGTCAATCAGTTTCAGCTTTTTATTTGCAAAACCAACTGTTGTATTAACTTGCTACCATCGGTGAGACATCAACTGCTACACATGTTTAATCTTTCCTTAACAGTGTTTATTCGGATGTGTGTTTTCTCTTCAGCCTGATTGATTGTTCATTGTGAATGAAGCTATATCAATCCATTTGCATAATTGCATAGTGTTCTAGCTTTTTTGTACCAACATATGTTAAAATATCAAGGAAATTTAAAAGGAGGTAAGTTACAAGGATGCAGAAACTGTAGACAGGGCAGATTCGATCTGTTGTGCAGTTATCGATGCTAGGTTGATTAATTTGATGTGATTTATGGTGTGATAGTTTGCTTACTTCAGCTTCGCTTCATGACAGAATTTTGTTTGCATATTTTTAGTATTCTTCTTGTACGTATGTTTGTAGCATCAAGCTTTACATGGCCAGCACTGAGAATTATTGCTCGAACAATTCTGTTAATTTACCATCCCTCGATTTAGTACCTATACTTGGCCTTTAATAGTTGTTCCTAAAATTAGCATAATATGATGTTCAGATATGTATGTACCATAGTTGCAGATGTGAGCTGAAGTATTTTCATTAGGAAAAAGCCCCCCCCCCCACCCACCCCAACATTTTGCTTTGTTCATTTCACCCGATAAACAAAATGATGGCTTACTTTAGAGCCCCAAACAATTCAATTTGATATACACCCTATTCAAGTTTCTCTCTCCTTCAAAGCAGTTTGATATACACCATCGTTGTGCCCCAATAACCAAGATCACTTTAGCTCCCCTACCTTAACAAGATAAGTCGAAGTGTGCCCATTAGGTTTCTTAATGAAAACTATATTAAACATGACGGTGATATAAATCACACCAATAGGCAGAGAAAGGCACGAGTAAAAAAAAAGAGTCAAAACCAGCTAGCCCCACAGGTCGATGAGGCAAAACCAAACAAACTCAAAACATGAGGTGAGATTTTTCTTAAAATAACCTCTAGAAGGGGAAGTCAAAACGAGAGTAACTTAGAGGCATATGTTTGTTCAATTTTCAGTTGATTCTCGATACCAAGCATACCCAATTTTCAGTATCATGCACTTAGTTGTCACATTGGATTTGGTTTTTTTTTGCTTATTTGCATAGAATTAAAAGCAAGAGGAGGGAAGGTGTATCTTATATAAGAAAAAAAATAGAGATCCAACCTTGGAGGCGCTAGGAGGTTTTTCATTAAGAAAAAGAAAGCAGCCAAATAGACAGACACCCAAATTTGCTATATATGATATATGCATAATTATCTCTCTCTCTCTCTCTCTCTCTCTCTCTCGCTCGCTCGCTCTCGCTCTCGCTCTCGCTTGCAAATGAGATATATCTATATTCTACACGCAATACAACACTAATGGTCCACTCTTATACATACAACACAACAATAATTAATTCTATTAAGATCTCATAAGAAATGTTGTAAACCTAAAGATTCTGTGTAGGGTCGTGATATCAACGAGAAAAAACAATCACAACGAACACGAAGTAGACAAGACAACGATATATGCAAACATTTCTTTTTATTCAATATATTAACTTGTGTACATTTAGTATAGGGGCGTTAAAATCATATTAATGGTAAGATTTGTACATTTAGTAAAGCAGCCCCCAAAATATAGTTGTTTTCCAACAAATATATGCACTGTTGTCATTGAATGGAAGTAGCATCGATTAATTGGCTTTATGATGGAATTGTAATATAATAAACGACAGAACACACGCAGTTTTGTACTACTTTTGTATGGCCCAATCAGCAAATACGTGTATGGTCCCGACATTTGGCCCAACAACAAGGAGACCTAGCAGCTCCTGAGCTCCCGCTACAAAAGCAAGAGCCCCCCCTCGCTGCCCGCCACTGACTCCAGTCCAGACGCGACGCCGAACCAAACCCTCGCCGCCCGTCTCTCGTCTCCACGCCGCCGGCGACCATGGATCTGAGTAGGTGGCGCATCGCGAGCATAACGCCGGTTCGGGCCTTCGACGGCCAGGATCAAGGCACGCTCGCGGCGCTTGCCGCCGCCGCCGCGTGGTCCCGGGCGCCGAACGACGGCGTCGACCGCATCAGCAGCCTCCCCGACCAGATCCTGCGCAACGTCATCTCCCGCCTCCCCGCCAAGGACGCCGCGCGGACCGCCGCGCTCGCCACGCGCTGGCGCGGCCTCTGGCGCTCGGCGCCCCTCGTCTTCACCGACGCAGGCTTCGTCCCGGGTTGCATCAAGAACCCTACATGGCGGCCGGGCCTCGAGCGCACGCTGGGGATCACCAACGCGGTGTCCGCCGTCCTCGCCAAGCACCCGGGCCCCTTCCGCTGCGTCCACATCACCTGCTGCCACTTGGACATGAACAAGGAGAAGATCAAGAAATGGATGCAGCTGGTCGCCGACAAGGGCGTCCAAGAAGCCACGCTCTTCAGCTGCACCGCGCTCCCCCGCCTGCATATCGGCGCCTGGAAGTTCCCCAACACCGCCGCCCTTCTGGACGACGCCGCGTTTCCTCACCTCAAGGACCTCTTCCTCAGCTTGATCGTCATGAAGGATCGAGACCTCGCCTTCCTGCTCGACCGGAGCCCCGTCCTGGAGTCCCTCACCATCATCGCAAGCCAGACCGACGTGGGCCTCTGCCTGATCAGCCGCAGCCTGCGGTGCCTGCAGCTGGGCTTGTCTTCCTTGGGAGACATCGCTGTGGCAGATGCTCCTCGCCTGGAGAGGCTCCTTCTGTGGATGACACAGCGCCGTCGTGCTGGGGGCAACAAGTTCTCGAGGATCAAGATTGGCAATGCACCCAAACTTAGCATGCTTGGATACTGGCACCCTGGACAGCATGAACTGCAGATTGGCGACACCATCATCGAGGTAAAGATACAAGTGTCAATCCTAAGTTCCATTGGGCTCTGTTCTATACTTGTGCCGACATGGATATGTGATCTTAATTTCTGATTCGGTGCATTGATCATGCTCATTTGCCTTGCAGGAGGGCACCAAGGTGACCCCAAGCACCATCATCCCGAGCGTCCAGACCTTGGCTTTGGATGTGCATTTCGAGGTTTGCAACGAAGTCAAGGCAGTGCCTTCCTTCCTCAAGTGTTTTCCCAACGTCGAGACGCTCCATGTTAAAGTAAATCATCTCAATCTTGCTTGCTTTGATTTGGCATTTTGCATCACTGGCACCGGTACCTTGGTATCATGATCAATTAATTTGTTGCTGTAAGAATCATAACCATATATGCTTTGATTTACTTTGCAGTCTATGAAAGTCGATAGGCCCACTGGAAAGGTGAAGCTCAATTTCTGGCTTGAAGCTTGCCCTGTTGAATGTGTCCAGCATGTCAAGAAGTTAGTGATCCATGAGTTTAAGGGGAACAAAAATAAGCATGCTTTCATCAAGTTCATTGGAGAGACAGCACCAGCGCTGGGGAGGGTGGTGATTATGCTGTGCCCTCAATCTTTCTCTTCAAGAAATGGTCTCGATGCCAAGATGAAGCCTTTTACTGCTGTGAAATGGGCCAACAAAAGCATGGAGCAGATCTACTTCAAGTTTCCATCCGATCCCACTCCTTGGAGTTTCCGCATGGCAGTGGATGCTTCATGCAGGGACCCTTTTGACCTTATGAGCGCTGTCTGAGTGACTGAGTCTGAGGTAGCAGCTATCTATGCGTACCTAAGCAACTAATTATGAACGTCTGTTCTAGAATATTTGGAAGGTTTGGATGCATGGATTGCTGGAAGTGTTTATGTATGTTAGTTTGAGACTTCATCCTGCTAAAACCTACCGTTGCTTTAACTTGGTACTATTTGGGAGTCATCAATTGCTACCTATATTTATCTTTATTTATGCTGTTTGTTGACATGTTTGTTTGCTCACCATATTTGTTGTATGGATGCTTGATTGTTCACTGTGGACAAAGCTACCGATGCATGGTGTTGTGGATTTGTTGCACTACTAATCTGTTATGTTCTGCAGTTATTGAAGGTGGGCTGATTAACTGCCATGCATTGTAGTGGTATGGGTCTATCACTGCTTATTTTGGCTCCAACTCCATAGCATATATGATTATGAACATATTTCATCATCATGTCGTTTTGCTTGGAATATGTAGTGGTATGCATCCTGTTGCACATGCTGATTTTTTCTGAGCAGTGAGTAGTTATTGTGGCTTGAACTTTATGCCAATGCTGGTACCACAATCGCCTCGGTTCAAAGTTCGGAAACACTACATCCCACAATGAATTGTGGTGCGTCAAATTACTAGGATAGCAGTAGGTTGACTGATTTCTTGTGATATTTAGATATATGCCTATCATTGTTGCTGATATAAGTTTGTTTTTTTTTTTAATAAAAGTTATTTTTGCTTCTGTTGATGAGAAGAAAGGTCATGTTTGCGACTTTTTTTTTTGTTCTTTTGTTCGGCTTGAGTTGCTCTGGTCAATTTTCCTCTTGGTGGAGTTAAACAAGCTGCAATGTTCCAAAGCAACATGAAGACAATTTTTACGTGAATAAAGAACCATTATGCCAACTTCATCCAACTAAGATACCTTAAGAAATTTAAGATATTTAGCTGTATTGAGTTCTAGATGGTAGAAAGATAAGAAATTATTAGGCCCTTGAAAAGTAGCAAAGCTTTTTTAAATTGTATAAGCCAATTGTTTGAAGGTGGTTGTTCTCTGGCATTGGACCTGGATCTGAACTTGTAAACAGTTATGAAAAGGCACGTAGCTGATCATTGGACGACACAACCTTCTGAGAAAAAAAAAAATTCATTCTCAATCTGGCTTCTAACTATATCACGTCATTCGTGTGGATTCCATAATCATGCAAACGAAGAAAATATCCCCTAGAAGCGGTCTTTGAGTTGAAAGGCATGCATGAATTTTGCTGCCGTGCCCATGAACGTGTGTATATGGGCGTCGATCAGAAAGAAAGTCGGAGATGGCTGTCCAACAAACATATGTAGATCAATGGTTAGCATTTCAATTCTAAGTTCGACCTATTCCACTCATATACATGGAGACAGGGTCCGAGAATTAGATCAGCATAATTAGCATTTTAATACACACAAAAGTAATGGATAATGCGTTTAAAGAAGGCAACACGCAGTGTGTGAAACCTGAAGTAAATTAACATGTACTGCACAAACAAAAAGACCTGTTCGGAACAGGCCAGCAAAACAACTGAAATGCCATATTTGGTATCTGATGACTATTCTATGAAGTATAAAACACACAAAAGAGTAAAAATGGTAGCTCAACCCACATATATACCAGCACCATTATGATAAACCATTCAGCTTTGAAAACTCCAGCGTGCAAATCTTATTCGGTTGCTTGAACAGAACGAGTCCTAAGCTTGAGTTGCTGCTGCATTCGGTTAGGGATGCTGCCGAGCGAGCGCCACCTGCATGAGGGCTCAGCTTTAAAAACTCCAGCGTGCAAATCTTATTCGGTTGCTTGAACAGAACGAGTCCTAAGCTTGAGTTGCTGCTGCATTCGGTTAGGGATGCTGCCGAGCGAGCGCCACCTGCATGAGGGCACTCCGGAACCTCTTTACCCAACCAGATCTGACAATTATCGGGTGAATAGCTGAAACCGTGCCAAACATCTCCCTATCCCCCCTATCCCGCCTTCAGTTGTTGAAATTCCATCTACAACCCTGATTAACATATAATGTGAAGATACCACGGCTGACACTGGTTCCCTTATCTCGCAGTGCAAACTGGTACCATCCAGCTCTGGGTAAAAAACACACTAATGCACAAAATATTACATTATTTAGCCTTCCACGATAAGAAAGCAGAGGGTGATACGTCAATTTTCAGCGGGGTAAGAAAAAAATGAGGGTAAAACTACTACAAACAGAAGATCGTGCCAAACATGTTGTGCATCTTGCCGAAGAACTTGATAGGGTGGTGGTGCCCTTGGTGGTGTGCGCGAGGTGGCGACTGTGGCTTCTGCTTCTTCTTCCTCCTCAATTGGAAGAACTGCTGCATGATTTCTGAGCACTCTGATGAAAGGACACCGCGTCTTATGCTTATCTTTGGATGGAAAGGGTGGATAGGTCCGGTGGTCTGGCTCTGGTTTGCTGAATCCAATGTGCTTGTCTGTCCATCGCCCGGGAAAAGCCTATAAAGCAAGCGTGCGGGTAGCTTTCAGTTTACAAATCAAACTGTGAGAAATCAAGCATGTAGAGTCAACAAAAACATATGGTAAGATGAAAGCCCTTGGTACTAATGTACTTATTCAAGCAGTCCACTTGTACATAAATTAGCATGCAACACATAAATATCTTGTATTGATAAATCCTTGTGTCTCTACTTAAGTGAAAAATTATGGTACCTGTCAATTGGAAAACAAGTTTTACCCGATCCCTGTTGTTATTAATGATCTAACCAAGGGGTTGCCAAACAGCATTAGGAAAGCTTCAGTGCTCTTGTATAGCCTGTATGTAGATCAATGGTTAGCATTTCAATTCTAAGTTCGACCTATTCCACTCATATACATGGAGACAGGGTCCGAGAATTAGATCAGCATAATTAGCATTTTAATACACACAAAAGTAATGGATAATGCGTTTAAAGAAGGCAACACGCAGTGTGTGAAACCTGAAGTAAATTAACATGTACTGCGGGCCAGCATAACAACTGAAATGCCATATTTGGTATCTGATGACTATTCTATGAAGTATAAAACACACAAAAGAGTAAAAATGGTAGCTCAACCCACATATATACCAGCACCATTATGATAAACCATTCAGCTTTGAAAACTCCAGCGTGCAAATCTTATTCGGTTGCTTGAACAGAACGAGTCCTAAGCTTGAGTTGCTGCTGCATTCGGTTAGGGATGCTGCCGAGCGCCACCTGCATGAGGGCACTCCGGAACCTCTTTACCCGACCAGATCTGACAATTATCCGGTGAATAGCCGAAACGGGGCCAAACATCTCCCTATCCCGCCTTCAGTTCCATCTACAACCTTGATTAACATATAATGTGAAGATACCACGGCTGACACTGGTTCCCTTATCTCGCAGTGCAAACTGGTACCATCCAGCTCTGGGTAAAAAACACACTAATGCACAAAATATTACATTATTTAGCCTTCCACGATAGGAAAGCAGAGGGTGATATGTCAATTTTCAGCGGGGTAAGAAAAGAATGAGGGTAAAACTACTACAAACAGAAGATCGTGCCAAACATGTTGTGCATCTTGCCGAAGAACTTGATAGGGTGGTGGTGCCCTTGGTGGTGTGCGCGAGGTGGCGACTGTGGCTTCTGCTTCTTCTTCCTCCTCAATTGGAAGAACTGCTGCATGATTTCTGAGCACTCTGATGAAAGGACACCGCGTCTTATGCTTATCTTTGGATGGAAAGGGTGGATAGGTCCGGTGGTCTGGCTCTGGTTTGCTGAATCCAATGTGCTTGTCTGTCCATCGCCAGGGAAAAGCCTATAAAGCAAGCGTACGGGTAGCTTTCAGTTTACAAATCAAACTGTGATAAATCAAGCATGTAGAGTCAACAAAAACATATGGTAAGATGAGAGCCCTTGGTACTAATGTACTTATTCAAGCAGTCCACTTGTACATAAATTAGCATGCAACACATAAATATCTTGTATTGATAAATCCTTGTGTCTCTACTTAAGTGAAAAATTATGGTACCTGTCAATTGGAAAACAAGTTTTACCCGATCCCTGTTGTTATTAATGATCTAACCAAGGGGTTGCCAAACAGCATTAGGAAAGCTTCAGTGCTCTTGTATAGCCTGTGTAAACTTTGTTTTTCTGCGTTTAATATATATCTACCACAGTAGGGGCTTCCCCTACTGTATTCCCCTCAAAAAAAAAAAGTTTCAGTGCTTATAACTGTTTATAACTGACTTCCACATGCTACCATTTTTTTAAACAAGTCTTTTTGTAAGTTTCAAGTACATAAAAGCTAGTAACACTTTGTGTAGCATATGTTTAGAAAGAGGTAAAAATAACTTTAGCTCCTCTCAAATGAGTCATCTTAGGCACCTGTTGCGTAGTCTAGCATATACAGTGAAATAGCAGTTATGCCCACAACCAGGGCTCTAAATCTGGTTGTTGCCGGGACCAATCTATGGAACCAATTCTCCCCACAACATCTACTGTGAACCTGATCCCAACATTAGTGCATGATTGATTGGACTCACCCCAGTCCCCAGATAAGATTTGCATGGTCTGGTCTTATGTAGTTATGTAGATATGGGGTGTAGAATACATGCACGGATGCATGGATGCACCAGTAATAAGATATGTAAGGCAAGTGGCGCTCCAGAGTACCCTTGCATGCTTGGGGAGCTTGTCAGCAATCAGCATCCCTCACCAGAAAAACTGGTTGCTTCCTTGGTATTGTGATTCAAAGTTCAATCCAAAGCCTCCAAGCAATCAACTTTTCAAGTATAAATTTTCCCTTATTCGCATATTACAACCCAACGTATATTGATGTTCTTATCCTGTGACAGTGTTCTTGCAGTTTTCTAGAAAGTAACAAATTTTTACCATTCTGATACTTTATCCATTCCATAAACGCTAAAATTGCCTAGGCCTTACATATAACACAATGGTACTAGCATTGCTTCAACTGCCTCCTAAAAATCAGCAGCCCTCTAAGCTTCATGTATGAAAACTCCAAGGATTAAAAGGTTCAGGAATACAAAATGGCTTGATATGCAATTTCACTGACATATCCCATACCTGACCCAGCTGCCATCTGCTCCGAGAAGCTTGTTTGGGGCACCCCATACCACGGTGTCAATTCTAGCTTGAAGAATAGCGCCCGCGCACATGGCGCAAGGTTCCAGAGTCACATAAAGAGTTGTATCCTGCAATACTGTTGATTAGGACATCTCTAATATGAATTGTGGTGAATTTTGAGATCAGAATGTTTTGGATTTAAAGATGGATATTTATTTCAAAACAACAAAGAAAACTGAAAAGCAATAATCCTCCTGATCTTAAAAAGTTATATGATCTGAATCAATCAAAGTGCAACGTGATCTTAACACTGAACAAGTGCAGTTTGTAAGTATCCTTGTATTGTTAATTATAGAGTTATCCATATCCGATTTCAGATGATAATCGTTAGGACGAACAACGATAATATCAAAAAGGAAGAACATGAGTTGATAGGATGTAATTCTTTTTCTTTTTAAATGCTTCAACAGGATCAAGTCATAAAAACAGAAAGCTATGGGTGTGAAATTCTACCGCCAGGCGCCATGTCTTGAGTTTGTTAGAAGCTTCTCTTATACAAACGATTTCAGCATGGGCAGTTGAATCCCTGAGATCTTCAACTCTGAACATAAGAGGGCACATGACAGTAAACAAAAAGGCTATGTAAAACGTTTTAGAAATGTTTTTTGGTAAGCTATACAATGACACTATACTTACAGATTACAGCCACGAGCAATAATTTCTCCATTATGGACTAGTACTGCTCCAACTGGTACCTCCCAAATATCTGCAGCCCTCTGGGCTTCAAGTAAAGCTTCCCTCATGAATAACTCATCAGCCTTTCTCAGCTGAGCATCACGCTGGTATGCTTCCTCCCATTCATCAAATGTCTCTTTCAATACTTGCTTATTTCTCTGAAACATTCTCCTCTTCAATTCAGCATCTTTCCCTTCTGTTCTAATAACTTCAGGAGCCTCTTGTACAACATTCTTCTCTTCAAATCGCATGGAACCACCAACGGGTAACACTGGAGATTCTCGGATTACAGCTGAGCCTGAGGTACTATCATGTGGTGTCACTGCATGCGTTTGAGGATGTTGATAAGGAGTAATAGCACCTGAAGGATCATACATCCAATCGGCTCCATCACCGATGTGACCAGATTCGGTTGAACTGATGGTCACAGAAGGTGTGTCAGCCAGCATTCCTTTTCCAGTACTGACCTCACCAGAACCTTTTGTTGTGATCCTGGATGAAGTAGGAGCTTTATGGTCAAGTGAATGTCCTATCATGACATCCACTGAAGTTGGTGCGCTCTCCTCTATGCTACTTCCTTTGGGCAATTCACCCACAACAGATTGTTTTAATTTTTCCCTTGATATATTCTGATCAAGCTTAGAACTTGCAGCCAACAAGTCTCCCTCAGATCGACCTACTCGAGGTATAGTACCAGCTCCTGATATATGCAAACCCTGGATACCTGTGTGCAAGTTTTCCTCATTTGGCAGTGAGACCACTCTGGATTCTGGTTCTCCACTGTGTGACTTTATCAGTTGTTGATCCTTTTCTCTGGTACTCCCATATTTCTTCCTTATGCCATCATTATCATGCTCCTGACTAGAAAGCCAACCCTCCGTAGTCTGAGAATTACCAGAAGAACTTTTTTTAACTGATCTGTTACTTGAATCATGAGAGTCACCACGCTGAACCCAACCAAGACGAATTATGTCAGCAACATAAGCCCAGAGTGACTTGTGAGCCCTTTTAGCAAGAGCAGCTTCATTTTTGGGTGTCTGAGAGGCCGAGTTGGTAGCTCCGTCAGCTGAGGAACCTTCCTCCTTATCAGCCGTCTTGAATGTCTCCTGAGAAGTTGTACTCTGGACATCCCACATCTCATCTGCTGGTCCCTTCATTCGGGATCGCGACGAAGAATTTGTTATACCTTCCACCATAGATTTCTCGTTTTTCTTTCCCGAAGCAGTATCTGCATCAGAGACTCCTTTTTGGAGTTCATCAACAAACTGCCCAACATGAAACGTAGATGATTTCTCTAAGCGAGCAGCTGACTCTAGCATGCTTTCCTTGACAGACTGTCTGGCACTTGAACCACTGGGTATACTACTTCCTGCAGTGGTTTCCCTCCTTACTTCTTGTTCATTGCTTCCCATTATTGTTGCTTGCTGTGGCATATCTGTGTTGACCATAGATGATCCATCTTCAGCGCTGTCTATCGGCAATCTAGTAACATCTTTGTCATGAGAGATTCCACTGGTGCCTGCCTGCTGCCAGATCAAATCCATGTTATGCTGCACTGTATCTTCCAATCTTACAAGCTTCTCTCTAGACTCCTGAGAGGATTCAGAAGATTTTCTTCTTTGTTCGCCAGTTCCTTGTGTACTAGAAACTTGAGTGCTTTGCTGATCGCTCATGCCTACTTGATTGCCATTTCTAGTGTCAAAATCTTGTGAACTAATAACAACACTACCATCACTAGCATGGATCTTAGCAAGATCATATTGTTCATTTATACTGCCAATTGTATTTACAGCTGAACTAGACCAAAACTGGTCATCAGTTCTTGTTTGGAGATGACTCTCTGAAGTACTTGCTACAGCAGAATTATTAGTACATGCCTTAGTAAGTTCAACTTGGTCATGAGTATCCGTCATACTGTCAGAAATATTTGTTGATGACCTCGAATGAGCCCGACCATACACTCCAGACTCTGGATGGCTTTGCGGATACCTAACCATTGCATTATCACTCGCACAGATCTTTTCATAGATCTGTTCTTCCTGGCCACTTGCATTGCCAATTAAATCCATATTGGAAGTCAAATTCACATTTGATCCAGTTTCAGAATGATTTTGTGAATTCCTAGACACAGAAATATCACTAGCATGGATCTTGGAAATATCACTAGCATGGATCTTGGAAACATCAACGTGTGTAACATTCTGCACGTCTATATCAGTTTCATGTATCACCTGCTGGTTTACAATCCTCTTCTTGTCCCTTGTAACATGAGTTATATTCTGTATGGAAGCAGATGTGTCATCAGTATCTATCCGGTTGACTTCATCATAATTTCTTCGCGAGTGAGAGGCACTGATGACGTTGCGACTACTATCTGTTGTAACATATGTGAACTTTTCTGCATCCTTCCTTGAGTCAGTGAGTGAGGTGAAGTGTTGATTGACCTCACTGCGTTCACCAACTTGTCTCCTACTGTCACTAGCCATCCTCACAGAACTTTGAAGAGAAGATGACCTATTTTCGACGTTTCTTCTACCTTCCTGGTGATAACTCTGTGCTCTCGTATCCTGTTCAAAGCTATTGCCACTGACTTCTGATACTTCCATTATATTATGCGAGCTCTTCCTTGATTCATCCTTACGTACTGCTGCTTTCTGATCTACATTGCTACTGTGCTTCAAAATGGACGTGTTATTCGAACTGGAAGCCAACCTGGTATCATCCTCAGTTATAACCTTGACATCTTGTGTTCTTGTCCTGGCATCATAATCATGTGCCTCTCTCTCATCACTTGACCAACCAACTGAATATCTTTGGTCTCTTACTTCAGATGTTCGTCTGTCTACATCATCGCGCCACCTCACCCTTGAGGATGAATTTTCCTCCTGTCTTTCATGTCTTGCATCAACTGTGGTCCTTGAACTTGAAGCCCTCTTTTCATCATTCTCACGCAATTCAGATGCTCTTGCAGACTTATGAGATCTGCCCTCAGAGTAGTACCTACGCTCAGCAATATCTTGGTCATCGTAATCAAACTCTTCATCATACCGACGACGCGCTCGCATGTGTGAAGCATCATCTTCTCTCCTTTGGCGACCCATAATGTATCTTTCATCATCATTGCTATGACGTCTCCGATCTCTCCTCACATCAACTTCATCGTCAACCTCAAAATCCTTCCTGTTTGTTCTGCGATCAAATCTGCGGGCATCCTCAGCATACCTGCCAGTTCTCCTAACATCAACCACATCATCATAGTCAAAATCCCGACTTTCTCTACGGTCATACTTCCTGCTGTCATCACCATATCTTCTAGTTTCAACCCTCGTGTCAACCGTATCATCGAAATCAAGTTCCCTCCTATCCCTCCCTTCCCAACTCTGCCTTCGTCTCCTCAAATCAAGATCCTCCTCGTCATCATGGTAATCCCTCTGCAGCCACCTCCTCCGGTCAGAATCCCTGGAACTGCCATGGTACTCATCCACATCCCTCCTCTCCCTCCGCCGGCCATTGTACTCATCCCCACCATTGTAATAACTTCCCAGGCCCTTCCTCTGACCGCAATCCCTACAGCGGTGGCCGTTGTTGTCAACATCAGCATCCTCCCATCTCCCGCGACGTCGACGCTGGTCACCTGCAACATCCCAATGACCATGCACGCACTCCTCCTCTTCCTCCTCCCGATCACAGTGGCATTCCGTCGAACATCTCCTGTGCGGCCACTCCCCATCATATTCCCAAACCTCCTGCTGCACTGCTCTTCGCACCAACCTCGGTGCATCCCGCCGTCGGCAGCCAGCTCCAAGTAACCTTCCGCTGCCGGAGCCGCCGCAATGGCACCCGCGCACCTCCAATCGCCGGCAAGCCGCTCCGAGATCCGACCTTGCAGCGCCGCGCCCGCAGCACCGGCACCCGCGCGCCTCCACCCGCCACGAC
>LAPY01000425.1:117156-131664 GCA_000970635.1 Eragrostis tef | reverse complement strand
CCCTTAAATTTTTTTTTTGCCAATTTAAAAAGCCTATACCAGATTAAATACTCGTTCCACTTACAAACTTTCATATTTCTTTTGACCAGGACAGTCAACCTTAGGCGGGAGAACATGACTAGATCTGGTGAATTGATCCCATTGGCGGGAGTGATGCATTAATGGATATTGCTTTTGTTTGACGTGTGTTACTTAAAGAAAACTCTAGCTAGTAGTACAATGTTTTGTTAGTGCTGTGATCACTATTGGGATTGGTTCTAAGACTGAACGATGGATACATTTTTATTGATAATATATATATTTGTTGCACCAAATTCTATTATTGAATAATTCTGCTGCATTAATGATTTCATATGATTTTGGTAGTTCGGTATGCTTTTAACTATTGCCACGACAATTAATCATATCGCCACAACCATAAACTGATGGCACATGTGGATGTTACAACGTTAACGAATCGTTGCAATAGCCTGTATGGATATAGCGACGACTCATACATCAATGCAAAACCCTTTAGCCATATAGCAACGATTGCTACTACGTTGTGATATCCCTTACACCTATCACGACGACTCATATGGCATTGCGATACAATGTAAGGATATAGCAACGACGCATTAATTCGTTGCGACATACTTTGCGCCTATAGCGACGACTTATATTTCGTTGCGACACCCTTTAAGGATATAGCAACGGCTCTTATGTACTTCGATGCGATATCCTTTAACCATATAGCGACCACACATACTTCGTTGCGATATCGTTTACGGCTATAGCGACGACTCATATTTCATTGCCATACCGTTTAACGATATAGCAACATTATATGCTGTTGTGATACCCATGAAGGATATAGCGACGACTAATATTCGTTGCGATACGCTTCAAGTATATCGCAACACTACAGTCGTTATTGCCATCATCACATATCGTGGCAATATGTGGTATTGCTACAAATCCATGACGTTGCGAAATTACTTGATAGCAACAACCATGCGTGGTTGCGATAACGACTATAGCAACGACGCATGTTGTTGCAAATACCATTTTTGCAACTCTAGTGCTTGTTGCGAGTACAACCCATTGCCACACTACAGGTCGTTGCAACACACCAAAGTTATGGCAATGACTCAAAAAGGCGATGCAATACCCTATTGCATCGGTCGCACTTGCAACGGCTCCCAACACCCTGATTTAGTTGCAATTGCTCACTATTGCAACCCATATTGCAACACTTTTGAGTCGTGGCGCAAGGGTGTTTTTCTTGTAGTGCTAGTTTTTTTTAGAGAACGTGCGGAGCACGTATTTCATTAAGAAGAAGAAATTGTGCACATCAAGGCCAGAACTGAATCCTCTAAGAAACTCAGCCAAAAGGAGTTACAATATTTTCGTGTTTCACAGCGCGGTCTATGCATCGTGCCACATTGAGCAGCCTGCACAAGGCCACAAAACGATAGGCCCACCTCTGCTCGGACTAGACCACGTTTTTTTTCGTTACAAAACGTACTCATATATATTAATCAGATAAACCCCGACATGGTGTGCCTGCTGCTTTTTTTTAGAATTACACAGTATACCGCAGATACTTACAACACGCATGCACACTCACCTCTATGAACACATGTACGCAAACCTACCTCTATGAGCACCTCCGAAGGACTGAGCACCCGGCTGGAGATTCCTGAAGTCACCAAAGATGCCTCGTTGTCGATGGGAACGCCACTTACCACTTAATGCATAACGCCGGTAAATTTTAAAAAATTCGCTTCTACCAAAAGTCAAACTCAGAACCTTAAAGGTGTTACTTGGATGTCTTAATCGTTAGGTCAAGATCCTTTTTACGGGTGGGTGTGGCTGCTGCTGAGCATCGGAAGGCCGCGAGTGCGTTAACAGCTGCACTGGGTTGGGTCGGACGGCCACTTCTATTCTCCTTTTTTTCGGCTTTACAAAAAAAAACTAAGGCCCACGACACGCTAGGCTTGCCTAATGGCGGTCCAGCCCTCTACCTACTAAGGCCCACCGCAAAGGAAACGTCGGGAAAGCCCATACACCCTAAATCGGAGTTTCCCGTCCACCTCTCGCTTGCTCGCTGTCTCTCGCACTCCCGAACTCTCTGGTCCGCCGCCGCGTCCGCCGGCGAGCTAGGTCTTCCACCTCTGGGGCTTCCTCGCCGTTCCGGCCGCCATGGGGGCCGACAGCGACGAAGAAGATTTCGTGGTCTACGGGACGCCCATCGAGCGGGAGGAGGACACCTCCGCCCGCAAGCGCCGGGCAATCGCCGAGGCCGGACAGCTCCGCGCCCTCCCCGCCTGGAAGCAGGAGGTCTCAATATTCTCCTTCTCACTCTCTGCACATATATCTGGTGTGTTGACGAGGGATATGTGTCCTCCATGTGGTGCTTAAGCTTCAGAGACTCGCGATTTCCGCTTGTGCCGTTTGGTTGAAAGGGAGCACGATGCTCGTAGAACTTGTGGTTTAGTTCCCTTCTTACCTGTTTAAATTATGGATACAGACTCCTCATGATGTCCTCATGTGATCTGCATCATTAAGTTTCTGGTGTGTTTTTAAGTAATGAAAAAACTAAAATGAAATGTTACCTGGAGTCATGTAAACTCCACATTATGTTAGTTAGCATGTGATTAGTAGCAATGCCTTTTTCTTTTAACTAATGAAATGCTAATTGGAATCTAGGTGAGGGATGAAGAAGGAAGAAGAAGATTTCATGGCGCATTTACTGGAGGCTTCTCTGCCGGCTTTTACAATACTGTTGGCTCAAAAGAAGGTTTGTTGCGTTAAACTTATAATTGGTGTAACAATACTTGTATGTTTGTAATAAGGGCAGTGTAATTTTTTCTTCAGGGTGGACTCCACAGACATTTACATCATCACGGAAAAATAGAGCGGAGTTGAAAAAGCAAAGCATATATAGTTTCCTTGATGAGGACGATATAAAGGTTCATGATGTTCTTTTATCATTTTAAATAATTTTTTATGGCTATCCTTGCTCACATTATTGTATTGATAACTATTATTTTTTTTAGATTGTTCTGATTGGTAAAGAATGCCACTTCTATTTCCCGCTTGCGCCTTATTATGAGTGAATAATGGCTTTTAGTCAGAGATGTTACTTGACTGGGATGTGAATGTCTAGACATGGGAAATTTTGATATTGTGCATATGTTTATATTTTGATCATTCAAGATTCTGTCTACTCCTGTATCATTAATTCATTATCATGGGGCATGTTTGTTTCCTCCCCTTCACCGTTCCCTAGCCTTTCTTAGTATCTTTCTGGGTTTGTAGGTATGAGAGGCAGTGATTTTCCTTTTTTCGGGGAAAGAGATGTATTGGCTTTCCTCCACTAACTGGGGCTGCCTTGCCTAGCAAATCCAGTGTGCAGAGTTGGACAAAGAAATCAAACATGCACATAGGCACCTAGAACTAGACCCTGCCACTGGACACGGGCCAGTGACTTGTGTTAATTTGAATGATTCTCTATTAGTTTATTATGCATATTACATTTGTAAGAAGCCAAACAGAGATACTTGTTTCATTGTTCTCCAGGGTTGTCGATATAGCGGGTTATCTGTAAGGCTGGGGTACCAATAGTTTTGACTTATGTGTCATGTTGGGCTCACTACCAGCTTCTGCATATAGAATGTCTGCCTGTGGCATTTGGTACGAATAGTTTACTCTTTAGTCCTTGCGGTGCATCTATTTTGCGAATGCTTGAAGTTTGAGGAGATATTTACAAGTTTGAGAAGAGATATATATGATAAGTTTGAGGAGATATTGACAACACGGGTGCTAATGCAGGATATGGGTGGTAATGCTTTGGAGACATCTCAACAGTATGATACTTTTGGATTTACGGCCGCAGAATATGCCCGAAAACAAGCATCGAAGGAACAGAAAGAGAGGTTACCATCTTTTAATCACTTTTTTAATTAATCTTGCTGTATAAAATGAGTTTATCTATTCTTTCCACTCAATAATTTTATCTAGACCTATCCCCAAGTAGGAACAACGGAATCCTCTAGAGAAAAGGAAAATATAAAAATAAGATGGTAAAAACTTCTGTCAGCTTTACGTATGTCTGTATATCCATATTTAGCTTGCTTTATATGTGTACTTTGTACTGGAAATTTGCCGGCAGCAAAACCCCATTATAGTTACTTAAGGGCATCCACTTGGTTTTACTCAAGTTTAATTATCATATGCGCTTGTTACTTCTTAATTTTTGTTTCGTCTATGCATACTGCATGCGCTTGTTACTTTCCAATTTTGTATCCTGTGTGCATATACTTATGCCTACGCACTTACTCTCTATTGTCACCAAGTGTATGAATGCATTCAAATCAGAGTGCACCTTACTGAGACATGTCTTCTATCTTTTTGTCTCTTTGCAGACCTTCTGCTATACCTGGTCCTATACCTGATGAATTGGTCGTCCCCACAACAAATTCAATTGGTATTTTCTGTTCTGATCTTTATCAGTAACATCAGAATTGATATATCCTCTTGCTAATGAACTTATATCATTACCATGTTTTAATAGGTGTAAAATTGCTAATGAAAATGGGTTGGCGCCATGGACGCTCCATCAAAGACTCACACGCTGATTCCTTATATGGTATGCTTTTTATAGATGATTTATGGAAACTTGTTCTACCTAATCCTATATGTTGTTTTTCAAACTATTTATTTGTTTGTTTGGCAAATGTTTTCAATTCCCACCAAATGTGGCCCCTCATTTTATGAGAACCCATGAATGCTGCTGCCACAGATGCCTTATTTTATTTTCTGTGCTTTGATTATCTTTATCTTGAAACATTGTTCTCCTCAAAACTTTGAACATGCTTCTCGTATGATGACCTTTTCCCCCTAAATTATTTGTAGCTACTAGTTGCTTCTTATCTAAAGCACAGTGTATTGCTGCATACAGAATCACGTAGGAATGCTAGAAAAGCGTTTCTTGCACTCTCTGACATCAAGAATGACAAGGATCAAGATCAAATTGATTCCGACAAGCCTAGCTTGGAACAATCTGTTGTGGGGTCATTTGAGGAAATGCGTGCATCTGGAAGTACCCCTGTAAGTAGAATGGGTGCCTTTTGCTTCGTTGCATGGGTGCATTTTCATGCTTAGTTCTTTTCTTCTTTTTGTGGATATTGCACTACTTTAGCTGTCTTGACCTGTAATGTACACAAACTTTTTGAAAATTTATCCTGCAAGGGATCGCAGATTTTTATTGGCCACATGAAAGCTTGTCATTGTGTGTTTTGCCCCTTTATAATCTGCAATTCTGTTTTATGCTATATCTATACTGCCATGCGGTACTTCTTTGAATTTGACCATCCAGGATGAAAGATTTTTATTAGATTGGCCACATGAAATTTTTTCATTAGTTTGTTTTAAAGTAATTTGATAATTTTGTTTCATAAAGTTGTGCTTCTGTTTTCCACATTTCCTTTTCCAAAAGGAAGATTGATGGCTATACTCATTACCTTAACTTTTAAAGAATATTGTATATATTGTTTAAACCTACGCAGGCTATTTTTTATTCATGTTTGTTGTTGCATGGTACAATGAACATGTATGAAGAGCTTCTGACCTGTGCTATACTTGATAAATGTTTAGGTCCACGTGCTTCATCCGAAGCAGGATTTGCATGGATTAGGTTATGATCCATTTAAGCATGCTCCTGAGTTTAGAGGTAGAGTGTTTGTACAAGATGCTTTTAGCAGCATTCTTTCAGCCCTGTTTGTTTCAGTTTTTTGTCGTTTTTGCCAGTTGTCTTTTGTGAGATCCAAAAGCTGGATGCTGTCAAAAGCCAGAAGCCAGAAGCATCTCAGGACGTGGTTCTGGCTTCTCAAGCTTCAGAGACATCCGACTTTTGGATCTCTCGAAAGCCAACTGACAGAAGTGGCAAAAAGCTAAGACAAACTGGCCTCCATTCATTAGTGCCTGGTCACAACTGATTCCTTTTATAGATAGGAAAAGGCTTCAGAAGTCAAGAGAAGGGGACCACAAAAGAAATGATGTTTCAGGCAGGGGCAATCTTCTGATATCTAACTGTAAGATATAATCATGATTGTTTCCTTATTTATTCTGTTATGTTAAGGTTACCTTAGTGTTTGCTTAATGATTTCCTAGCCTCAGTTTTGGTCTTTGGAGCTTATCTATTGGTTCAATCATCAGCAGGACATTATGCACCTGGCTTTGGGATTGGTGCTCTTGAAGAGCTTGATGTTGAAGATGAGGATATTTATGCTTCAGGTAATTGAGTAATCATCATTGACACCGCTGATATTAGTATTGGGGACTCGTAATTGAACCATAAGATGCTTTTTTGTTTATAAACAATGGTGGGCTATGCTTGGGTACTAAACATGCAATTTTTGGTTTATTTCACCTGTCCAGGTTTATGTTCAATTTGTCTTCTCCAAGGATCTTATGTTTTATATCTGTTTTTTGATGGGTCTTTGTAAATGCATCCATGTTCATCATTAAACCATCTTAGGCTTATTCTTTAATGATGAGGCTGTGCTATAACTTTGATTTGATAGATTAGCTTCTATATTAACCCCCTAGCATTTCATTCTGTCATTTTTTGTATTTAGGTTTTGCTTATGAACAAACTGAAGTCGATATTGAGCCTTCGAAAACAAGTGATGGTAATTACAAGCTTGATGACAGAAAAAGAGGCATCTTCTTGAGCTTTAAGATTGCCTCGAATTCTGAGTACAAGCTTGAAAGGTGATCTTTTTTTTTCTCATTCATATTGTTGGCATCTTTATGTAACAGTGTTAAGCAACTTGAAAAATCTGATCCTTAGCTTTCAATTTTCTTGTGTTGCCCTTTAATGCTAATTTTCTTTGACTGAATTCATTTAATGCTATCAGATTACGTATTCTTTTACTTGAATCTATTGATGCCAATTCCTTTCTTGTCGGTCTTTGTGGTGATAACCTTTATCAAAGTGCTCCTTTTCATTTGTCTCTTGGGAGTTCAGATATCTGATCTGTTTGCACGAAGCAATTTGTACAGTGCCCTCCAGAAGTAATAGTCATCTAAAACACTACTATTTTAATAATCAGCTTGTGAATACTGAATTTTGAAGGTCAGGACCAGATTAATACCAGATAAACCAAAACTCACAAGGTCAAGAAGCTACTATATAATTTTGACGAACAGTTTTAAAAAAACTTGACGGGAAGAGGCAGTCCGCCTCCCTGCTATGAATTAAGAAGAAAGTAGGGCTCGAATCTGGGTCTCTGGTCTGAGAGCAAGCTCCAATAGCCAGTCACCTGCGAGAGCACCTGCAATTTTTACCAACAATTTCGTTGTACATAATAATGCATAAGGAAGCTGACATTAGCAATTAAGCAAATTTTTCTCTACAGAATCTTACAATATATTAGAATTTTTTATTTTTACATACATATTAGTTCTTGAGTAAAGAATATCACCAGTATTTCAATATTTGTTTTGTGGACTGAAACTGTCAAATCAGCCATCATTGTGACTAGAGTGGGTATGCCTATTTGTGACTAGCCCAGCTTGGCGGCCAGATTTTCCAGGGCTCAGATTGGCTCAGGAATAGGAGTTGATAGGCCAGCCTGACTCAAGTATGGTCATTTAACTAATACAATATGTATGACCCAGGTTAGCTTGAGAATCGGACTGCCCTCTCATGCTACCATCTCACAAAGATGCTCCATATTGCTTGAGGATGCTGTAACACCATTACCTGCTATTGTTTTCCGCGTCCTTTATGCCATCTTACCGTTTTATGCCCATTAGTTGCTTTCTTGCCCCTTGATCATGTTGGCATGTTACATAAATGCAATCATACTAGGTTTCATCTTCTTCTAGGCCCAGAATACTGCATGGCTCAGGTGGGCTGCTTATAGGGCTGGTTGTGGACTGGGCTTTCTTCTTTTTCCAGCTTTCTCTTTTTCTTTCCTCCAGGGTGCACGTAGACTATCTCTTGAATAGGTATGGCGTCGTCCCACCTCGCCTTATGCACGCCTAGGCGATTGGAAGGGGGTGAGTCAGTATGCCTCACCTTGCTGCCTTTAAAAACATAGGTTATTATGATCAATTTTGGGTTCTTAGACTGATTCATGTGTTAGCAAGCATTTAGACCACAGGTCATCTCTCCCCTCACAATATCACTTCGCCACTGCTATTAGAGATTGAATCAAAAGGTGACTCTTTACTGAATCTGAGTATACTGAAAAATTAGATGTGTTTGGCCATACGGACTTCTAGTTTTACTCCTTACCAAGCATTTAGACCACAGGTCATCTCTCCCCTCCAATATCACTTCGCCACTGTTATTAGAGATTGAATGAGAAGCTAACTCTTTACCAAATCTGAGTATACTGAAAAAATTAGATGTGTTTGGCCATACGGGCTTCTAGTTTTACTCCGTCACTGGTACAAGATGATGTCCAGCTGCGCAAAGTGTGTTGGGTGAAGAGACCATGTCGTGGGTTGTGGTTTACTTGGAACAGTTACATGTCTGCCACATTTTTGTTAGCTCAATTATGTATTTCCTTGACTGTTTTATTTAGCCTTTGTATGCATTTCTTGCATCACATGGGAGACCCGAGTACTAATGTGGCATTTTGCAGATTCCCTCCCCCGGAAATCCCTGCTGCTTTTGATGGTAGGCACAAGTTTCCAACTCCAGCGCAGCCTGCAGAAAAGGTTTCTGATTTGGCTCCTCCTGAAGTTCCTCCTCCTGAAGATAGTACCTTGAAACTGTTGATTGAGGGTTGTGCAGCGATGGTTGCACGCTGTGGAAAACATATCGAGGATTTCTACAAGGAGAAAAGCAAGACAAATCCACAGTTCCATTTTCTTAGTGGAGGAGATGGGTGTAGCTACTATATAAGAAAGTTGTGGGAGCATCAGCTTAGGTATACTGGTCAACCAAGGCCTGTTGACGTGAAGGCTTTGCCTTCTTCTGACAAGTTGACTGCAGAAAATCGTGGGAAAATTCTTGGCGAAAGGCCCCTTGATATAAGTACCAAGCCACAGAACTCTCTTTCGGCAAAGGAAGCAGTCCAACTGCAATCCAATCTCATTGACACATTTGTTAAGCCAATTACCCTTGTAAGTCATTTGTGCTGCACAATACTTTCTTTGTTGTTCCCCTCAAGAATATCATATTGATAATGTGAATTGTGAACAACTTAATTTTGGTCTAATTATGCAAATGGATTTTTCTCCTCCAAATAGGATGCTCTACCAGAGTCTGAGAAGCCTTTTAGAAATGATCCTGCGAAACAAGCTAGGTTTGAGCAGTTTCTTAAAGATAAATATCAAGGAGGTCTTCGAACTGCAAATGTTGCACCTATAAGCACTATGTCAGAAGCTGATCGTGCCAGAGAAAGACTAGATTTTGAGGCTGCTGCAGAGGCAATTGAAAAGGGCAAGGAAAAGGTTATTAAACCTTCATCTGTGCTGCCTTTGCCTGGACTGAATGATCAACGTTTCATATCAGCCACCCAACTAGAGGTAGATAAGATCATTTAGTTTGGTCTTTGTTAATCACTTGTTTTCTTCCAATTGAATCCTGGATAATTTTATGCAGAGCTCTATAGTACCTCAAGATGAGAAACCCATATATCCACGAAGGGAGCAGTTTGAGTGGAGACCTGCACCAATACTGTGTAAACGTTTTGATATTGTTGACCCTTTCATGGGGAAGGTAAATGGGAAAAAAGGGTGTAGTATAGATGTCATTACTTATTTCAATAGTTGTGCATATGTGTCATATATGTTTAGTTGACATAAAAACCAAATAATGCGTTGAATGGAGTTATACATGTATCTCTTGACTTAATTTTTATTAGGATTGCAGTGCTTGATGTTTTGCTTCTTTTCATGTGGTGGTAACCAGGACCGCTTATTCCTTATTTAGTACTCCCTCCGTCCAGAAATATAGTGTCCATTGAGTTTTGTCATATAAAAATATATATTGTTTCAAACTAAAAGTTACATATTATGATAGTTCATTTCATGATGAATCTAGTAACATCATTTTTGTGTTGTCAACATTTATGTTTCTTCCATAATTGATGGTCAAAGTTTAAAATTTTTGACTTATGACAAAACTCAATGGACACTATATTTCTGGACGGAGGGAGTACTAAGACACTAATTAAAAGATGATATAAAGTTTGTTTATTGCTTCTCCCATATGTTTTGCGCTTATGGAGGGCATCAAATTTAATATATTAATGTTTGCTTTATGCTCCATCTATATAGCCTGAATTGGAATATATCTCGAAATAGTACTCACATGGGACACATTTGCAGCCAATGCCAGTTCAAAGACCACGAAGCAAGATTGAGAACCTTATCTTTATGACAGAATCCACTATGGGAACAAAGGACAAAGAGGAGAGTTCAAGTAGGAGTTCAAATGATGCTTCTTCTGTGGCAGGAATAACAGAGGCTGAAGCACAGGGAACCACAAATGACCCTGACGTTAAACTCAGCAGTGTGCAAAGACCTGTTGATCTTTACAAGGTAATAACATATGTACCTTGTTTAAGTATTCTTACTGAAACATTTTCTAGTCAATTGAAAAAAACCTATATTCTTCCAACCTTGAAATTGGCGCCAGACCAATTTTTTTACTGTAATGTCAAGTTCTGTGTCACTGGTAGTCTGTAACCGATGCTGATTTTATATACGTGGTAACGTGGCATATCATAAAGTAACTTTTGCATTTAAAAATTCTAGGAAAATTTGAAGGCTACATTGTTTAACTAATTGAGGAGCTATTTAAACTAATAGAAAATGTTTCATGTTGTATTGCACATAAGCATAAATTACCTAGTTAGCTTTGATTTATAACGAAATTGTGACTAGATACGTTGCTTGATAAGTTGAATTTTGAGCTTTCAAAGAGTATATGAATGTGACCAATTTTTATCTACTCCCTTGTATGTTACATTCTGAAAGTTCCTTCGGAATGGCTCTGATGGCCTCAACTCATTGAAAATTTAATTGTGGGCTACTTAGAAAAGTTGGAAAAATTAATAAGCTTAAGCACCATGTCAAGGTAAACATTAGGGTTTATGTTAAGGTAATGATTGTGATGGCATGCAGGCTATCTTTTCCGATGACTCAGATGATGATACGGATGAAATTGTTAATCATCAACCAGTAGATCCAGTGAAGACTAGTGAAGGTGCAAACATGGCTCTCAATCGTCTTGCTGCTGAGGATTTCCTTGAATCTTTGGGTAAAGAATTTGGACTGGAGGTCCCACCAGAAAGACCAAATGTTTTAATTAGATCTGAAACACTATCAGTGGCTGGTGCAAGTGTCTCATCTCAGAATGAAAAGGTTGCAATTACATCCATGGAAGTAAAGGAGAATCAGAACTCTCGTGGTGTGGTGGAAGTTGGCAATGCCAATGAAGATGCTCCTTTAGCCAATACTGGAAAGGTTGATTTGAAATATGAGAAGCGGGAGCGTATAACTGAGGAAAACAGCTCACGCCCTTTGCATCAGCAAAACCAGAACCATAGTCCAGATTCTGATTCATCTAGTGAACGACATAGGAGTAGGAAAAGGAGGTCACATCATCGCACCCATAGCAGAACTCCAGAATCTGACTCTTCTACTGAACGCCACAGTAGTAGGAGAAGAAAGTCACATTCAAGGCATAGAAGAGCCAGGAGTAGAACTCCAGATGCTGATTCTCCCAGTGACACCAAACATGACGAGAGGAAACGCAAGGAGAAAAGGCGTCACCGAGCTTACACACCTGATGCTGATTCTAGTGGTCATGAATACAAGGAAAGAAACAAATCAAGTAGTAGAAGATCATCTGATAAGGACAGAAGCAGAAAGCATTCTAGACACCACAAGCACAGAAGAAAGGATCATGCAGAATATTCATGAACAAAAATTGCTGGAATATATGTTTGTACAAATTATGGAAACTTCAGAATGGACCTGCTGCCTTTTGCAGATGCTGGAAATGAAACTCGCGGTAAGATCATCATACTTTGGTAGTTGGCTTCCTCGTTACTGTATGTTTCTAGGTTTTGCTTAGTTTCCTGGATATTCAAGAGACTTTTCTCTGCAATTTTCATACACGAGTTTTAGCTGAGCCAACTCAACCGCACTGAAACCTATGCTTGACCATGTTGGGAATGCGCTCAGTGAGTAGTAATCTGGATGCTATCTTGTGATTTTTTTTTTGGCTATCATCTGATGCTCTTAAAAGCCTGTTTTGGAAGGACTTGTAGTTGATTACGACCCAAGTCCCACTCACCTTATTTCAAAAATACATGTTTATATTGACAGGAAACAGTTCAAAAATAGTTGGCTCCTACCCACAAGCTTACTTGCATTATGGGATATTCTTTTCTTTTTTTTTTGGGGGGGGGGGTCATGATAATGTAACTGATGCACCAAAATCCCCTATTTTTGTTTTGTAGTTGCGTATTTGTATCGTTGTCCCTCAGAAGTAGCCAATTGATCACAAGAAGCTTGATGCATAATACAAGTTGAATGGTGGATATTCTGCAGATACTTTATTTGCATGTAGACCTATCACAACCTGTCGTGCCTCACCCCTTGTTGTTTATGCTTGTTTTTGCATCTTTCCAGCTAGATGACTACCCTAGAAGATGTACATAGAAGCCGCAAGAAAAAATAGCGTGTCTTGAGCCTTTTTGAAGGTTTTCCCTGCTTTGTTGCCTGTCCAAGTGTTTAGTCAGGATAATGTGTAGTATCTGAGGCACTCCCGTGTTGTGAATTCCTGATCGTCGTGAACATACATGGACAAGCAGCAGACCCCACAGTGCCCCAAGAAACTTTTTCTAGGTCTGCCTGCTGAAATTGGAACCAGCAAAGCTACTCTGCTCTGTACGTTCATGAAACCCTAAGAAGATTCTTTCCTAGTCTATCAAATGCAACAACTCTGGAACAATTGTAGAGTTATGATGCTGACTGAAATCCCGATGAGCTTTTCGTGTTTGCTTCTTCTAGAGTCTAGTTAGAGGCCAAATGTTCAGGCATGACTTGAATTCTAGTAGAGCCCTATGTGATATCAGCTGTCAGAGATCAGGTGTTTTTCCCCTCGTGTCTATGATGTGCCTGCCTGGGCCTGTCCCTGGTCCCTACCATAGCTTCCTCCAAGATTCTCTGCTAGTTTCAGCCTCCTAGGATAAGAGAGGGCATGTGTCGCTGCTCCCGCTACTGTAGTAGCTAGCTGGGCCATTGCTGTTTCTTCCTTCGTTAGCAACTTCAGTGATTCCAGATATTGATGGACATTGGAGTTTGGGCAGGCGGAGGCAGGGGCGTCGCCGTCGGCTGGTCACCGTACTTTTGCGAGGTGCGGTGTCACGGCCACGGCAGAAAAGGTGAGGGATCAGCCCCTTTTTTAAACCACGGCGTTATGTATCGCCATAGAGATGCATTCTGGCTCTCCATCAGGTTGATGATGTATGGAACAGGCTTTTGAAAGGCGTAGGAGGTTTTATCACTGCTGCTACGTGTGCGATGGGTTTTTGGTGCCGTTCTTTTCACAAATCCCTTCTTTTTTCCCCTCATGTGGTTATACTTTTTTTTCTGAACGTTCTTTTCGCGAACGATGTGCCGTAGGTTCCGGCCGTCCAGGCGTGGACAGGTTTTGGTCCCTGATCTGTATGGTGCACGCGTTGCAAAAAGACGGGAAAAAGAATGACGTGGCAACAAGGTTTCTCAATGGAACAAGGCAGGAAGCTAGGACCTAGGAAGACGATCTTGGCACGGAGCCTGTCCGATAGAGTGATCTGTTGTTGGACGTGCGTCCAATCGTCCGCGCACACAAAGGAGATGGTTAACCTACCAGTGACCAACTCTTCCGACCAAAAGAGAATTATTGAAAAGCTGGTGATCCACACGACGTGAGCACCTGTCTACCCTCTGGTTTTGTATGCGGACTGACGGACACAAACGCTAAGCTAGCTGGTTGGGACTGGACGGGTAGACCGGGCCTTACTTCGACGGTTCGATGGGACTCGAGCAACCGTAAACGATGTTTGTGTCACGCATGATCCCATTCCGTTCCGTTCTGGGCAGAAAAGCACAACCTGTGTCTCAATCTGATGACTTTCTTCGCTCGGGTTCAAAACGTCTCAATCTGATGACTTTCTTCGCTCGGGTTCAAAACAGAGGGTACCTTTGAGAAACTGAGCCAACAAATACTAAGACTGTAGTCTATCACTGGAATAAGTAATCATAAATGTGAGTAACCGTGTACTGAATCAGAGACTCAAAACCGGGGGTATTTGTTTGAGAAAATTCCTTATTTGGCCAAAATGTTCCCTATATGACCCAAACCGCGAATTTCATTCCTTTCTTGGCTCTTCCGTCATTTTTGATGGATACGGTGTTATGTGTGTGCTGAAATGATCATTTTGCCCCTGACTTGAAAAAAATAAAAAATATATTTTCAAATTTTTATAATTGTCCGAATTCAAGAAT